>MTQE01002560.1:8725242-8750355 GCA_014337955.1 Aspidoscelis marmoratus | reverse complement strand
AGTTGGAGGGGACCTCCTGGGTCATCGAGTCCAACCCCCTGCTCAAGGGGTTACTCTTGGTTACTACTCACTTGGTTACTCTTGCAAATTGTGATGTTTCAAAATAATTTATTAATGGAATGATTCCTCATCCCCCATTATCTTCATCTGGGTAAATTATTTTATATGAGAATCTTTTATCCTTTTCAAAAATCCATGGTTTTATTTTTGTATCCTATCCTCTCATTACATTCTTTTTCACTCATATAGGCAGCACTTGAAATAAATACAATAGTTTTGGTATGATTATTTTCATAACTATTATTTTAATTATGCTCATTTTTTATATATTTTCATTTCTTAAATCTTATTATTTTTCCCATCCTTGTTCGTAACTGTATTTATATAATTTTTTTTAATTTTTTTTACTTATTCATATTCCTAAATGGTTAACTTTCTTAACCCTTACTGTTAACTTTGCCATCTCTTTTGCCCACTTTTGTACTTTAAAGATATTAATATGCACAGTTTCTAGTTTCTCCATGTTAGTTGCCAGACCCGATATTTTTTGAAACTTGTTCAGTATAGGCATTGTTGGCTCAATCATTTGTATAGTGGTTTCAGTTATAAGAAGGGCCTAATAAAGGTCCAGATGGATGTTCAATAATTTTTAAATAAAAATTGTATATTTATTAAAAATTTTGTATTTTTATTTGTAATGTTTCCATTTGGCATTAGGTGCTTACCGAGGTATTCACTCCCTCAGTCATCAGGAAATAAATCTTTAAAATACTGTCACACCTCCTGTGTTCTGTAACTGGGGCTTATCTTAGGGAAAAAATAGTCAGTACAGATCCGGGTCTTGTATAGATCTAAGAAAGGGATTAGACAGGGTCCTGAGTTATGAAAGAGTAATGTGAAGTTAAGAACACTGTTTGTGTTGTGTTTAAAGTGATTAGAACAAGGCATTGTAAACCAATAAAGAAGTGTTATTTTGTAACCAGGAGGGCTAGTGTAAGTCTGTGGTTACATTGGCCAGGGAAGTGAAGGCTGAACTGTTTGTTATTTTAAAAGTCAACCCTCAGGTGAGAATGCAAGCCTTGAGAGGAAGGCTAGAGAGAAACTGATGCCCAGCTGAGCCTTGCAATTGGTGGCAGCCGGCATTAGGTGCATGCCGAGGAGGCATTAGGTGCGTGCCAAGGTATTCACTCCCTCAGGATTGGGGATTGGCATCTCTTAAAAGTCTATGTCTTGGTAGCGTAAAATAGTCATCAGGAACACCTCCTGGGTTCTCTAACTCTTCCTACAGCTTGATACTAATGTTTCCTTCAGCAGTGAACTGTGGTGGGACACTCCTCCCCCCTCCACAATGTAGGCTTCACTCTGATACTTTTTCAGATGTAGAACAAGTTTATTTATTACAGTCATCTCAATGCATAACGGGTAGGATTTCATTAACAGTCACAAATAGTTCAACTTCCCTCAGCTTTCCCTATCTCCTAAAGAGTGTCCCAGTCTTTGAACCTACGTGGATTACAACCTTCAGTTAAGAGTACGTGTCACCATTTTATTCTCTTTTACTGTCAATCAGCATAGGAATCTGCTAAGCCTAAGGACTCTGTCTCCAGCCTCCCTCAGGGCAGCCTGGAGCCCGTTCCTCTCCTGTTAACTATCCACATGTCAGTTAACCCCCAGGGATAGAACCCCAATGGTTATTCAACCCTGCGTTTTTATAACTGCTGCACTGCTGACTTTAATCTGATTGGCTTACTCCTTTCAATTGGATTCTATCCCCCCTCCCTTCTGGAGAGCTAGGATAAACCCCTCCCTTGACTTGCTTACCATTCTTTTAAAACAGTTTGGTTCCACATTTTCCTGTATAGACAATACATTTTCACAACACTTTAATTTTACATATAAAATTTAACACCCAAGAGTTTTGACATGCCTGTGGGCACTGCATTATTAAAAATATTTTATTGAATATTTTAACATTTTTTTGCTTCTCATAACCTTTTATACCCCCCCTCTTTCCAAATACTTTTGCCTAATAATTCTGTCACCAAGTGCTGGGGAATCTCCTTGTTGAATGAATTAATCAGTCAATCTCCTTGTTTAGTTCCCTTTCAAGTTTGGCACTTGATTGCCCCCTCACATGATGTCAGGAGATTTCTCTGGACCTTTTTGCAATCTTTCAGTTTTCACTACCTTGAATAATTTAGTGCTCCCATCAAACTTTGCTATTTTACTACTTATCCCTTTTTCTAGATAATTTATGAATAAATTAAAATACACAGATAATCTTGATTTGCTATATTAAATGCCTTATAGAAATCTAAAGTTAATATTAATCACATTTCTAATGGAATTCACTGTATTTCTCCGTTTTACTCACCCATGATCAGGCTATATAATTTTTGGAATCATTTATTTTAAACTTTCTGCTGATATCTTTAATATTTTAAAATCTTGATTGCAGCTAGATTGGATAATGTGAATCTAGTTTTACTTATCTTTTTCTGGATTTTAATATTATCTTTGTTTCTTTCCATAATTTGCAACTTACTTCTCTATTTTATTTCATTGAGAAGTTGTGATATTTATGGTGTTAATATATCTATATTTTTTATTGAAAAAATATTGAACATCCATCTGGACCTTTATTAGGCCCTAATCCTTTAATTATTATCCTTATTTCTTCCTCTGTTATTGTTGCTTCTAATATCATTTGAATTCTGATTCCTCAAGTTTATATATATTTCCATTGCCCCACTCCATTTTGTAATATAATTCTTTTTGTTTTTCTTTCCTATAGATATCTAGTCCTTTACTATTAACTATGTCATTATCTTGAAATTAATTTTTATATACAACTGTTTTTCCATAGCCAGTTGTTCCCTCAAATTCCTTCTTCAACCCCTCCTCAATTTTTACCTTCCCTTCCCGTCTTTACTTAATGTCTGTCTTTAATCAATGTATTCTCATTTCTTCCTTTCTTTAACCTTCACTATTGCTAGAGAAATACATTTACCTCTTAAAACTACTTTAATTTATCCCATACCATAAACTCTTTAGCACTATTTCTTTTATTTATTTTTAAAATATAAAATTTATTTTCCTTTTTGATCATTTTTTGTCTCTATAAGTCAAATTCTCATTTGACTTAAGTATTTTGTGTATCTTAATTTTAGTACTAAATAAAGGTAACCAGGGAGGAGGTCCTCACATGTCTTAGGCTAAATGATATCAAATTACCAGGGCCAGATTAGGCTCTGTGCCTGAAAACTGGATTGTAGCATATCTAGCACCAGTCTTCAAGAAAGAATTCCGGGAAGATCCAGAAAATTACAGACCAGTCAGCTTAGTATCAATTCCAAGTAAAGTAGTGGAACCCATAATTAAAGACAAAATTGTTATGCACATAGAGGAACAAAAATTACCAAAGGGGAATCAATATAGTTTCTGCAAAAGTAAATCTCGTCTTGCTGATATGTTAAGAGTTTTTTAAGAGTATTATAAGCATGTGAATAAAGGCGATCCAGTTGACATTGTGTATCTGGACTTTAGGAAGGATTTTAACAAAATTCTTTATCAAAAGCTCTTGTACAAAACTTCCCATAGGATAAGAGAACAAATCCTGCCCTGGATGGGTAACTGGCTAAAGAACAGGAAACAGAATAGTAATAAATAGACAATTCTCAGAATGGAGGAAAGTAAAAGGTGAGGTCCCCAATGCTCACTATTGGGACCAGTGCTTTTTAATTTATTAATAAATGGTCTAGAAGTAGAGGCAAGCGAAAAGATAGCAGTCTGCTGATGACACTAAATTATTCAATATAGTAAAAACTGAAAGATTGTAAAGAGCTCCAGATAGACCTCTTGACATTGGGTGACAAATGTGTTTTAATCTTAGTAAGTACAAAGTGATACACACTGGAACAAAGAACCCAAATTGCACCTATAAACTTATGGGGTCGTTCTGACTAGGAAAGATATCTAGCAAATTCAGTGTTGTAGATAATTATTAATAGAAAGCATATTCCACTGTGTCTCTTTATAAACCTATGGTGAGGCTACCTATATAGTGTCAAATATAGAATGTAGAAACAGGCAGCCAGAATTGTCAAATGTCTTACAAAATCAGGCTGTGACATCTAGACCTCTTTAGCCTTGAAAGACCATGTTTAAGAGGAAACCTGGTTGAAACATATAATCACACATGATGTGGAAAATGTGGATAGAGAAAAATTATCCTGTTCATTTGCACAAATTTATGTATTTTGATTTTGTGAAATCGCATATAAAAATTATATGTTTAAATTGCCACAAATATTCATGCTTTCTATAGTTCAAATATTCCATTTGGATCTAACGGTGCTTTGTGAGGAATTATTGTGCAACATAAGATTTGTGGTTTGGATTTGATGATCACAGAGCTAACGCAAGTGGCATTCAGTCAGAATAACAAATGCAGTAAATATTTATAGATGTTTGCAGCTATTCTAGTCTGTCTTTAAAGTGCATTAAAACAGAATGTGAAGGATGCAGAATAGCTTTATAGTATTTGGAATGGTCACTCAAGAAAGAGGTTAAAGAATTAGGATTTAGTTTAAAATTTACCAAGCAACTAAAGCCTTTTCCATGCCAAAACAATCTACTCCTTATCTTAAGTATAAAAAAGATGCTACATCAATGACAAAAAATACCATAAGTCTAATAGTTCTATTTTACATTAGATAATCTGTTCTATCTAATGCTAATCCACTATAGTAGAACTTTAAAGTGAAGCTGTTCATTTAAAGAGATCCTCATTCTTAATGCTTATGTTGTAAAATAACAGTAATGGCCTATTTCAATTGACAGAAATCAAATTATATTTGTAGGTTTGGGAGACCTTCCATCCTGCTATGGATTTTTTTGTATAAAAAGGAAGATGTTGGCCTTGTATGCATTTCATGAAAAGCAAAAATAGTAAATAAATTGTGCAATTTTTTTGGTGATTTTGATGTGCTGACCAAGGATGTGTTCACACATGTGTATAGGGATGCCCCAGGGGTCAATTTGAGACTCAAGGGACAGATTTTAAAAGAACTGCACCTCATCCCTAATCCTCTGATCCTCTGCCCCTATCAGGGCAAGTCACAGTAGTTTGAGTTGGATGGGTGACTACAGAGGTTCCTAGCCAATCCCAGCCTGTTACTGTTGCCAGCCAAGTAGGTCCATAGAAACTTGGGATGATGACAGTCAATTGATTGGAGGGCAAGGAAGGGAAAGATGAGGAAAAGTTGTCAGGTAGGAGGCTTTTAGTCATTTATTTTTAACTTGCTTCATGTGGGTTTTTTTCTGCATCCAAAGATGGGCTGATTTTCGATAACGAACACCCTGATAGTGCTTGAAACCAAAATCAGTGCAAGGTAGGGATGAAATTTTCAAAGAGACAACACGTACTAAGATAAATTAATAGCTTATAGCTCATTTTCAGATTATGAATGTCAAGAACATAATTGAAATTGTCTACCTTTCTAGGTACTATATTCTCTAATTTGTTATTAAATTTATGCTGAATTTTAATGCCTGCATTATGTCGGAGTTCCACTGGAAATTCAACAAGTACTGTGACTTAATCTAAGTTAATTTTTAATTCTGACATATTGCCAGATTGTTTAATTTCATAAATCACTTTGGAAAGAGAATACATGGGGTCAGCTAGCATTGCTCTAATGCCATCAGCAAAGATAATTAAGAAGATGTTCTGTCCCATGACATTCATAACCATGTGTGGTATCATTAGTGCTAAACTTTCTAGTTAATTGTTGCAAAGACAAAATGAATAATACTGGAGACAATGAATAACCTTGTTTGGTGCCATAGGAGAATGTTTTAGATTGGCAATCCATTCTGTGTCTACAAGTGTATGCTGACAAAAGCCTGATAAAGATGTCACTATTTGCTAAGTTGTGTGAAGATTGTAGAACAAGAGGTGACTGTAAATGTGATCACCACCAAACCCGTAAAAATGAACAGAACCAAAAATATATCATTAGAACCGCATAGAAAACATAAAATCACATGTGAAAGGAGGAAGAATACTTTAAGAGAGGGGTATGGATTTTGCTTTTTTTTAAGAATCCAGAGCAGAATATATGTGCATTTGGAGTATAACACACTATCTCCTTGGCATTTCTGCTGCTGCCAGATTCTTGCTATGTTCTGTAATATAGATTTGATCATAACAAGCACCATTTTACCAGTCTTCTTATCCTGGTGTAGAGGCCTCCCTGGATATTTGTTTATTAGTGAATCTTCTCCAATATTGTTGGTTTAAAAAGCAAGTGAAGATTATATGGGATAGTAACTCTGAGAATCCTAAGATAAATGGGCTCAGTGTTTGGCCTTAAGGGATGACCGAAGAATGTCCTTGGAGAATGAATAGTGTTCTACTTTGTGCTGGTGAATAGCCTACTGTAACAGGGAATATTGAGTTATAACAAAAATTTAGCAAGCCCAAAGTTGGTGACAACGCATAGTTAAATGTGGGATGCAACTTTTTTTTTAGGACAGCAACCAAATCGTTCTGTAAATCTATGATTTTAATACTTTACATCAAAATGTTATGGATTTTATACAAACTCTGAGCTTGAAAGAAAGCTTAGCAAAAGTTGTATTTGATGAATCTTGATTATAAAATCACACTCTTACAATTCTGTCTTTCAAAGATAAATTAGTAATTCCGAACTGTAATCCCAAAGGATCATTCACAGCCAGAAACAAAGGGCAGTTATCAATGAAGCACTAAGGAGAAAAGGCCTGCTACCAAAGGGCCTTTCTGTGCTTGCCAGTACTATGGAAGAAGAGGGGGTGTGTAGTTATCCCTTCTGCCTGTTGGTGTCATTTAAGGGAGGCCCCTGTTCTAATTTGTTTCATCCACACAGGAAAGAATACGGACTGGTTTAGGTGACCCAAAATGGTGTCTTTTCCCAGTCTGTTAGTTTAATAGGGGCTGGTATAGCACTGGGGACCCATTTCAGTGGTGCATTTTTTGTGGACCTGATTAAAGGTGTCCACAGTGGGGTCTTCAGGCATCTTCAAGATCTGGATCTCCAGGAGGACCTCATCTCAAAGATGTGGATCTTGAAGACCTGAATTTTTGACTGTGTGGGGAAAAAGGCGTAATGAGGTCCATATGAAATCCAGATTCAAGGGCCTGAAGGACCCATTAAATCCAGATTTCCCCTGCCCCTGTGGGGACAGGGCATTGCAGATGGGGCCTTCAATTGGGTCTAGGTGGGGACAGGGCCTTGCAGATTGTTACCAATCAGGTTCCTAATGGGGTCTTAGAAGAGTTTAAGCCCTAGTGGAAAAAGGCCCTTAGGCAGGCCTGACTGTTTCCAGTGAGCCACTCCAGTCCTTAATATGAGCAGGACCTGATTACCCAAGAAGCAGACTCAGGTAAGCCCAGCTGTTTCCACCAAGCCACTCCCATTAACCATTTTCCAGCCTGGCAGCTGTTGATATAAGCCACAGCTGATTACCCAAAGAGAAGGAAGGCAAGAAGCAGGCTCAGCTGTATCCACTGAACCCCTCCCAGCACCTAGTCTGTGCCCTGGCAATTGTTAAAATGAGCAGCAGTGTGTTACCTGAAGAGCGTCCCTCTTAAACTGTAATATGCTTTGCAACAACCATGTAAGGTAGGTTAGGCTGAGAAGGGGTGAGTGATCCAAGGTGACCCGGGAACATCTGGGTTCTTGTCTGGTGATTTATTTAATTAAATAGTTCAACAGTATGTGAGTTAAACTGATTATTTACTTTGTAAGAGAATATAGATTTTCTGCTTATTGAAAGTAGAGCCATAGGTCTTAAGATCTCATAATGTATTATATAATTTGCAAATTACTTGCTTTTAGTTGAACTACATAATTTCCTGTCTCTGTTCTGGTTGTGAGGAGTGAAGTAGACTAGAAGTCGCAATGTATTCATAATTAAATCACTGGTAAAATATTAATGGTATTAAACCAGCTATTTAAATAGAGGACACAGCATTTTGTTATGAGTGTGAGCACAGTAATTCTGTGGGCGATTCTGCACTGGCTAATACACAGGACAAGCCAGTGTGGAATCGCCCTTTATTTCTTCTGGAACATACCTTAGAAAATGAAATGGCTCCCTGGAAAATACATGGTATAGTGTCACTTGTAAGCCTGATGGAGAAAACACAGTTACTCAATTTTCTTAAACTGTTCTTTCACGCTGTGAGGAATGCTCTCAAGGACAGTGTGTTTGCCAAGAGACATGATAAGAAGTCTTGAACAAATAACTGGTTTAAACCAGTCAGCTATGGACTTTGTTTCTACTGCGCATGTCAGAGAAATCTGATATGTATTTATTTTCCTACTTGGAAGGTGTTACTGGGAAAATTGTAATTACCAGCCAGGTTTAGGTGTATAGATTGTGTGCTGGAAGTGGGAGGTTCGAAGTTTGTCTTGATGGGGTTGTGAAAAGTGGACTTGCTATGCCTCAGCATACAAAAGTAAAAGGAATCTTTTCTCTCTGACCCATCTGCTTATTAAGAAACTAAAATGAATAGCATTTGTTGATAGGGCAGCAATTTGTTTTCATAGTGGTTCTGAAATTTTCCTAACAACGCCAGTGACACTGATAGGAGCTCCATCATTGGATGTTGGTCTAAAACCTCCAAATAACAGTATAATAGCTGCAGCGCTCCTCCGCACCTGTATAAAGGAACAGAGAATGCAGGGAAGGAAGTGGGTGGAACTGTTTGAATCTCTGCGGCTTTATTACTAGCAGGCCTTTTAAAAAAATAAATAAATAAATTTTTAAAAAAGGAGGCAAAATGGGAACTGGTCTTGCAGCTTGCTTGATGAGGAGTAAGAGGCTATAAAATAGAGCAAACATTACATGTATAATGTATGCATCCATATAAAAGCCTTACCAATAGCTCTGTCTAACATTATAGCCTTTTCCATGTTTATACTTTACATAAAACTCTACCTTCTCAACTCCTGTGTAGTGAAATAATAGTTGCTTCAGCAACAAAAAGTGTTATGTTTATTAATATCCTGTTGGTATCTCTAGGTTCATATGAATAATAAACAGGGATTATAGTGTCTCAGAAATGTACTTTTCCCCATATATTTTAGTTGTATTCATTCAGAAAGTTTATAGTAAATCGCTGCTTAGAAGTAAGTGAAGTTTTATTCTAAGCGACTTACTCCTACAGAAATAGGCTGTAGCTGGTCCCATGTGAATAATTAGTCACTTGGGGCACCATATTAGACTTTTTTTTCTCTTCCATTTAGTATTTGATGTTTTTAAAAATGTGGGTCATAAAATATTTTGAATTTGAAGATATCGGCCCTAGAAGCAGAGGGCAGATCCAACCAACAGAATTGAAGTGGAAAAGTTGATGCTAAAGTGAGTTTATAGTATCACTTCCCTGTGTTTCAGAGACCATGTTTGGCAGTTTATGTGAGGTTGTTTCATACCTGTGTGTTCTTGGAGTTTTTGGCTCGCATTTGAGCCCTTTTCACACTATGTCTTATTCCAGATTATATCCTTGACTATAGACCTGCCATTCCCATGTTGATACAGACTGTGGAAGTGGAAATAATTTTTAGAATTGTCACCTTAGCCCTTCTACTGAAAAAATGCATACAGTATAGGATGGGTCTTCTGATAGTTTAAGGAACCACTTGAATGATGAGCTGTGTTCTACCTGTAGAATAGGTGTCCACAACCAGGGACATAATTGCACCCCTCCATTTCCCTCTGCTAAAGTCACTCTACATCACCTATTACATCTCCCACACTGCCCAAGTCCTCCATGATCTGGAATCTAATTGGTACTTATACCTCTAGATCTCCAGGGAACGGGCTTTTTTGTGGGGGAGGGCAGATTTGCACCTTTCCAGATGAACAGGAATGGATTGCTATCCCAATATGGGATGATATGAGCTAGCACCACAAGCTGTATTAAGGGCCCCAGAGGCAACCACGGAATATAAATCCAGTGATTCTAATTCATAATAAATGTGTATTGACTTCTGGCCCCTAAAGGGGAAATAAGCTTCTGGACTTGAACTCATAAATAATTGGACCTACATGATAAGGGCAATTTGCAATTCCTTTCTTTCTCACAAATAAAAATTACTGAAATACCGTCTAAGTTGTTGGCAATTCTGTAGTTGTTATACATTCATTAAATAGATTACATAATAGCTTCAATAATTCATCTCTATTAGTTATATAAAATTTGGATGGTATGTCCTCTGAGCCAACCAATTTAACACATTTTAAAGAGTCAATGTTATTTAATTTCCTGTGCGAGAGAGAGGCATATATTTCACTATATCTGGTGGTTACTCTTTTTAAGTATTTCTCTCAAAGAGTTTTCTGAGGTCTTAGGTTCAGTCAAAAGAGAGTAGTAAGCAGGTTTGCAGACCTGCTTTCCAAGTGTACACCAGGTTTTGAACATTTCTGTGGAAGTGCAACAAGTCTGTATGCAGGTTGATAGGATATGAAATTTGTGTGCAGTTCGGTGATTCGTTGGCAGTGGATGAAATCTAAAACAGTCATTTCAGTGGAACTCCTATGCTGACAGCTACTGATTCTTTGTATGACCCTCCAACTGTGCTCCATTCAGAAGCGTTGCCTTCTGGCAGTTTAAACAAAAAACCTGTGTTGTTTCATTTCACATATGCTTACATTATAAGTGGTAACTCTCTCTTCTGTCATGTGTTCCAGCCACAGTTAACTTCTGAGTAGCCCTGCTCCTGCCCATTTCTTTCTCCTCTGCCACAGTGAAATTTGATTGGCTGTGTGTCATTGACTTTCTTTTTCCCCTACCCCCACCCCAGTTAATTATTGCTAATCCTTTCATGTTACTTAAGCCCTTTATTTATTGAACCTTTGAGTGTCTTGCACTTTTGATTCTCAGGCTGCTAATGGTGCTGTTAAGCCAGCTATTATATTCCTAAGAAAAAAGACACACACACCCCAAAAAAAGTTCCAGCTCAGCTGAGAGCCTCCATGAGGATATATTGCCGGGGGGGGCGGGGGCTTAGATGTTCCTGAAGAATTATTTCCTATGAAAGCTTTCTTGAAAATACACAAAGTATCTTTGGATCAAGATTTTTCTTAGGACCAAACCTGGCCTTCTCACTCTCCCAGAATCCTCTTTTCTTCAAGCACTGTTTACTATCCCAACCCCTTTTTAAGGAACACATTTATTTTATTCAAGCCTTGCTGTCCAAGAGGGAAATATCATCCACCCCACTGTGCTACCGCTACATTCTAGCTATGGGAGAAATGTGACATAGATATTTAGGGCCTTTCTACACTTGTTTATGTACATCCCATCCACGCAGGACAGGCCGTGCTCTGAATCTGGAAAGTAAGTGCAGAAAGGCCCTTTGTTTTTTATGTTCCTGCTCTTATGCCTGTGGCTGGGATGAAAAATAGTGACGTCCTAGCTCTTGACTCAGCATGTTTAGCAGATTCAGGTGGCAGCAACAGGAACAGCTCAGACTCCAAAGATATCCAGGACTGTTTCAGAGGGTGTTTCCGCACTTACCACTTGAAATCCGGATTAAAGAAATCCAGATTTCTGAAATCCATCCCTGGGAAGATACATGTGAAAAAGCGATGGATCTGAATGAGGTCTAATGCTTCCGCACTCATGTGGGAAGCAAGGATAGCGAGGAACACATCATGTGTTTGCTGTGTGGACACTTCAGTGCCGATATCCAGAAGAATCAGGCTTCCCTGCAGCCCAAGGAGCCACGTGATTGGAGCACTCAGCTGTCAGTCACCGCTCATTTCCCCACCAATCAGCAGCATGCCTGAGATCTCATGGCTGCCGGGGTGCTGCTGCCTCACTCAACATGACAATTTCCTGTCTCAGCCACATCTATTCCCTCTCCTGTCCCTGTGTGGAAGCGTCTTCCTTTGATGTGGATTTTGCGAGCAGGAACAGTTTGAAGACCTAATTTTTCAGGTCTTCCCGAAAACCAGTTTTGGGGCCCTAAACTGTCCTGCTGTGTGGAAGGTACCTTGCACATGTGTGCCATATGCATCCTTATTGTGTGCTTAATGGGGTTTTAAGGGCCAGTGCGGAAACACCCAGAGGCTCCAGGGAAAAGTCTCTGACCTTCAGTTTTTAGACTGGGGAACTTTTTGCTCCTCAGCTTTAGAACTAGGCTGGGATGAGGGGGACATCATGTGGATGGCTGTCAGCTCATTTCACAAACATTGCCTTACCATGTTCTTGGCATGATTATCCAGGAGTGCTTTCCTTGGTGTGCACCAGCAGTGCATGTTCAAAAGGTAAATTCAAATCCACAAGTTAAAGTGTTAACATCTCCAGTAATTTGGATTAATATAGTCTGGACTAAAAGAGACACCTCAACTGGCAAACCAGTTGCATCTATCCTGTGGACTTCATGTGCATGAAATTTACTCTGAGTAAAGAGACTCAAAGATCAGGAAAAGATCAAGAAGCAGCAAACGTGGTAATAGGTTGCGAGATACACCAAAAGGAGCATATTTGAAAATAATGTACATGTTCCTCTCAAGTATTTTTGTGAAGCCATTGCTGGACCATTATATAGAAAGTTGTGCCTTACAATTGCTTATATTAACTCTGTATATATACTATAATTTCACTGGAAACAGTTGGACCAGCAGGAAAAGTCTGTTCTTTTTTGTGTGATAATTTCTTCAAGATAGTATGTTCTTTTCTTTTCTCTATAGAAATGCTGAATTTGGTAATCTGCAGAAAAGGCATATGGACTTTTAGCAGCTAAAGAACAAATTCAGGTAATCACAACACTTATTCTAACTGGATTTAAATGCTGAAAAACATTTTTGAAAAGACATTTTCTGGATCCAGATACAACACTTTTTTGTGTTCTTACCTTATATGTTGGGAAATGTGACTTACCAGTGCATCTATTGCTACAACTATTAATAAAGCATATATTCTGCCCAATACCGAAAGGTCTCAGGGCTTAAAATTCAGCACATTAAAACAAAACAATATATATTAAAACAGTAATATCTACAACAACATTTAAAATCCAGGATGTTAGAACAAAACAAGTATATGTTAAAAACAGTACTACCTAAAAGTGTGTGTGTGGGGGGGGGGACGTAACCACATATGACTGTGTGTAATATACAATAGAGTATTATGTTCTCTCCCTGCTCCATGATTCCTCAGTCCCTCTCATATCAGAAATGACCAATGATACAGCACAAAGTTTGGTCAGATTACCATGCACAAATATAGGAAATGATTTCAATTTGTAACTCTATCAGCGTGAGATATCTTATTGTTCCATTCAAGTGTCTAGTTGCCAAATGTAGCTTGAGAACATAATGTGAGAGCATTTATGCACTTACTGTGCATTGACCACTCCAGCAAAACTGGGTCAGCTGGTGTGGTCTGCTTCCTGACCCTGTCCACATGTCCTGCAACAATGTTGTCCACATTTGAATGGTCATTCCAGTACAACCTTTCTACCTCCTCAAAGGTCACATGAGCTTCAGAGTCAGCCTCTGACATTTCTGATGGCCAGGAATGAAAGTCCCTGGATTTCAGAGCTCCGAAGGACCCCCACAAAACTGGAACACAGATCATGTGCCACATTCACATGACTCCAAGGAGTGGTTTACAGCCTGCTGGACTGCTTGTGTCCCAGGCAGCCTATGCTCTGTTCAGTGTGATCAGAGCTATTAGCAGTGGGCTTTTAGAAATAGAAGAGAAATCACTAGTCTACCTCTGAAGAACTGTTCCACAGGTAAGTTCTGAAAGACACTCTGAGTGGAACTTTATGACTATTTGAAGAAGTAGTCTCTTCCTCCTTTACATAGAAACTAGTTAGCTAAGCCCTGAAAGGTGCAGATATGATGAAATTTACAGAGCTTGAATAATTCAGAGATGAAAGGCAAACTTTTGAAAATATTAGGATAATGGGTATTTTTTTTAAATGACTTCAGAAATGCTTGTTTAATATATTGATATGTATGTGCCAGTACTTAATACTTGCTACTTATAGCACTCATATATGATTTTTAACATACATGATATGTGTTTTGATGTGTGGATGTGTGTGTCTGTGGCGTGTATAAATAACAAGAGTATAATTAATATAGGTACATTTATTAATAATCAATATGCTTCAGGAATGCTGCAGAATGAAGTCAAGCAGTTTAATTATTTAAAAACACACGGTAGATAAAAACGGCCCTATGTTCACACAGCTTCTGTGAGTAGGCAGATTTTCAGAGACCTCCTGGAAGTAGTTGCCAGAGGGTACAATCTAATATCCAATAGCAGGGAGCTTTATGATCAGAATGCCGTAAGAAGGAAGTACATGTTCCACAGTCACACTTCAAGGGGGTGTGAAATATTGATGTTGAAGTATGTGAGTCCTAAGCTTTTTGTACACAAGTATTAAAAAATGGAGTGTATCCTGTTAAGTCACTGGCAGATGGTATAGTGCTGAGAGAATAGAAAAAATATGGTTCCATCCAGCCACTGGATGTAACAGAAACTCCATCCTGAAACAGCTGCAGCATCCTGACTGTCTTCAAGGGCAGTCCCACAAAAAGTGGAGTGTGCTAGGAAAGTTTCATAGTATGAATTGCTGAGACCAGAATAGCTCAAAGATAACTTTTTAAGTTGGTGCACCAGCCCAAGCTTAGTGTAAGTGCTCCTTATAAGGCCACCTGAATCATGAATGGCAATTTAATATCAAACTTACCATCTGCTTCCTTATGGAGAATGTTATCCTATCTGATGCAAAGTGCTAGATCTCAGACGTATTTCTCAAAGAGAATTTCATGGTGGAAGTGCTTAGTAGCTCCAGTGAAACTTAGATACAAGCTTGTGATAGAGTCACAAGTTGCCTGTAATGGTGCAGGAGGTGGAGAGAAGAACAGTCCATAACACAGATGAAGGTGAGTGGGACTCTGAAGGTATGAGAACAAATAACAGACCTAGGAGATGGTGAATCACTTCTGCACTCTTGCCTGGAAAACTGAATAAGCAAGACTGTAGCATTTAGACACATTTGATTGCCTGATAATGAGACCCTTAGATACCATTTAGATACTGGAGATGAGCATTGAACTTCTATAGGTAACTCTGGGTGTGAAAGTATGGCCAGACTAAAGCCACAAGGAATTTTGGTCAATGAGGTTACTGGTATTGAAAAGGGAGCTTCTTCTTTCACTCAGAAACCATGGAATATGAGACCTGAGATTATCAAACTGAAGTTCTCCAAACTGATTGACTTAAGGATAAGTGAATTCAGGTGGATCAAAATACCTCCTTTAATTCAGGTTACAATATAATATAGCATTCCTGTATGAAGGAATGTAGCAGTAGTGGTTACTCAAACTGATATTGCTAAGTATGCATGTGGTCATAACTGATAACAGAATTATGTTTATCAGTATTAATGGAATGTCACCAAACAGAAATGTCATGCAACTGAGACACTGAGGAATTCTGTGGCAAATTACAAGGCACATGATAGAGACAACATTGGGAAATGCACTACTGATTATTGAAATGCAAAGCTTAGAGAAAGAGAGGACTATGAAATCACAGCAAGATTCAAAAATATTCAGTAAAGCAGGAAAGTAAGGTTTAGGAGGATAAATCCTTGATTCATTGCCAAATTCTATTTCAAGTACACTAGACATAGATGTCACTGGTCAGCCAACAGTGAAACCAAATAGATTAAGAAATATGGAACAAATCCAGGATGTTACTGTTGTATAGGGAGGAAGTGTCCATGAATTCCTCATCTGAAAAACACATATTAATCATATCAAGCAGGTGTCCAACCAAGGCATGTTGTAGAGAACATAGAATCAGAAAGGAAAGGCCTGAATAAATAGGAGACATTTTGAAAATGGAAGCCAAGAATATTTTGAGAACAAAACTAAGTGGCTTTGAGGAGAAGGTACTATACTTTCTAGTTAAAGCTGGGAGATGATATTTTGGATAACAAGCAGGATGCAAGCAGTCAAAATATATAGGACTGAAATGGTGATTGGTGTATGATTTGTTTTGTTTCAATTTTCCAATATGTAGTTGTTCCGTGTACCAGGATTCAGAGTCAGTTCTTGACACTTGAATGTATGTTGGTTTCCCTTTAGTTAGTGTGTCTTGATTGCAAGCTGTATGACCTCAAACATATATATTATTGGGTGCCACTAAAGGTATTTTCCCATATTTTATTGTTCCATATGCACCTCCATATCACCATGGCCTGACTTTAACCCCAGATTCTGAATTCCATGTAGACTACTTCTTGCCTTTGAGCATAGAAATGCAACACTTTACTGTTGTAGGAAAATACTCGGTTCCTCAGTAGCATCACATTTTCTGACAAATTAGTAGGAAGTTTAGGCAGAAGATACTTTGATCAATGAGTAGCTTATGAAGTTGTCTCTTGAAGACAAAACTATCAGACTCATCGGAGATCCTGATCTCACAGATGTGCGCTTTATAGTGTGTGTGTGTGTGACACACTTTTGATAAACACTCATAACAAAATATGTTATCCCTGGATGTAGCTTATTTGTCTTTTTTGAAGGAAAAGGATCTATGCTTCAGGGGCACATTTTGCAAAGAGTTGGATGGATGGCTTTTAAAATCAGCTTCTTTACAGGGATATTTACATTCTTGTTTAAGGCTGTATTGAGTCATTGCTTACTTGTTCCACTGTGCTTGAATATTCCAGAATAAAGCATAGATGTGAATATCTATGCTTTATTTCAGAATATTTAAATGTAGTCGAATAAGAAAGCAATGTCTGGATGCAATCTAAGTTTCTGTTTTGTCTCCCACTTGTTTTTAATTTCTCTGGCTCAATCATTTATGGAATTGATCTGAATTCTAGGGGATGTTTTCCTCCCAAAGTGTCTTAAAATTGTATCCTATAATAATATTTGTTTGGATTTTCTGCAAAAAACACATCAATCCTTTCACTCAGCTTTTGGAGACAACATACTATCTATCCCTTTCTTTTTTCTTTTCTTTTTTTGCATTTTTTAAATTTAAAAATGGCCTGCCATTTAAACTGTTAGAATTTCTGGAATATATAATTTTAGAATATATCTTATACCTCTAAACTAAAAATGTCACATTATTGGCAGCGCTCTGTATTTTAAGTATTAGATTTTCTACTTCGCCAGGTTGAAATTCATCACTGCTGTTGCAGTACTAAAAAGGCGAAATCCATCATTGCTGCTGCAGTACTAAAAAGAAGTGAACTGCCAATTAAGAATTCATAGGGGACAAAATAAAATGGCTGTGGTGATGCATACATTTAGGCAATTTCAATGCCATACCTTCAATTGCAGTTTTCAGCTGTCTAACTATCTATATATAGGGTTGCAACTACCATTTTTGGTATCTAGTTTGTATTGAAAGGAATCCACACTAAACTTGAACTGACACTTTAAACGGTTGACAAACTTGAGTTCTACATTCCTGCCGTGCCTACTGGAGAGGGAGACCAAGCTCCATCGATCAATATCAGTACAAACTTTCACCAGTTTTTCAGTATAGCCTTCTTTAAGCGTCACGGGAGTCATTTTGAGCTTGTTTAATCCTTTAGGCAAGAAGTCTAAAAGGGACTTTTAGTCTCTGATTAACTGAAATTCAGACTCACTTGGGAAGAGACACTTGAAAGACAAAATCCAAATCCTTATAACCCAGTTCATTATCTTTGACCAAGATTTGACCAGCTGCAGAACCATTGAGATGAACATCATGTACCTGAATCCTCACTTCTTACAGCTTCTTGTGAACGTCTTTGATGATATCCTTCAGAGTTATTTCCAAAGTTGGGAGGTTGCCTCATCCATGAATTGGTACAACCTCTGACAAGATCTCATGTAGAAGTCTAATTTTATCCCAGTTCAGCAAGCTGAAATGCTTGGAATTAGCATTAAGTTTCTTCTCTGACATTGCAGATTGAAATAACTTGTGTGTGTAGCATCCAGACTAGATTTCTCTAGAACAGCCCCCACTACTACCCCTTTCAAGATGATAAGCATAACTACCTTCTGCCATGAGGTATCTGTAATCTTTGGCAATCTGACCCAGTCCTTCCTTGCTGGAGTTTGGAAGCCGATACGGATCACGAGGGCAAATTAACATACTTATAGTAGTCATTTCTGAATTGTATTCATACAGATCAATTATTGTATTTGATATAACCCTGTGTCCCCTTTTGTTCTCCTTTTTTGGGGGACTTTTAAGGTACTATTCTTACTCAGTATTCAGGATGTGTTTAAAATATAAGCTTAGTTTAAGACTTTTGGTTATCAAAGTGGCTGTTATTCCTTTGTCCTATACTTTTTTAGTTTATGGGACTAGTTCTAATCTTTTACAGTTTTAATTGGTTATTTTACTGCTAGGTTTTAATACTTATTAGGTTTCTGGTTGCTTTAATTGCTTTACTGCTTCTGTGCTATGGGACCTCTGGCTGAAAAATAGAATAGGAATTCAGTGAAATACATTAAGCTTTCAGCATCTACAGATCTCCCGTTCATGGATTCTGAAGTGAGAAAATGGCACCCTGCCTCATTAGCCATGAGGTAGCACCTCACTTATTTGTGAATTATTTATGTTGAGTGCTTACTTATTTTATTTCTTGGTTTTGTGGTACTTTGTTTCACTTGAACCTTGCAGTTCTGACTCTTCGAAGTGTTTTTAGGAGGCTCCTTTATTAATATTAAAACTTAAGTAAGTAAACAAGTGGTCATTCTAATCTGGTAAAGCTTCCTTCAAAGAGATGACCTTCAAAATGGCCCCCAGATATAATAGTGAGGAGTAAGTATGTATATATGGAAGAAAGTCCCTCACATAAAGTACTCCCAAGTCACTTAGTACTTTTGTAGAACCTTTCTGCACTGGCAGGTGAGCTAAGGGCCTTCCTTCTGTTAGGGCAGAATATGAGAGGCTCTACCTTCCGCTTCTACACTCTATCTGCACAGGATTTAAGTATTATACAGATCAATGGACCCTGATGTGGATTAGTCGTAGTCCTCAACATTAAGGTCTTCTGGTGTACCAGCTCAGTCCAGTCTGAAGTGTGGAGACATTCAGAAGGCACACCTCCATTTTCCAAATTACTGGTTAATCAATTTTGTCAGCACAAGCACAAGGTGGAACTAAGCCCAATAAAGTAGGCTTAGTCCATGAAAACTACCAACTTCTTTTTCATAAGGTACTGCTAGACCTCCTCTCTTCACTGGGCCTTATTTCAGATTATATCTCAGAACAGATGCTAGTGCAGGCAAAAACAATTGGAAGCATCCAGGCCAATAGCTGTTGGTCTAGAAAAAATGACCAAGTCTGACTGGTGTTTAGATTATTCTGACCCCCAGTGCTCAAAAGTTCATGTTTCCTGTCTTATATGAGAAAAAGCCAGAATCCTTAACATGCCTTTTATGTTCAGTACTTTGTTTATTACAGAGTTGTTGATTTCGATTGCCCTCTGCATTTCAGTGGCACAGGTTTCTATCCAATTTAACTTGGTAATTAACCATTATATCCCCTCAGCACTTCTCCTACTGAAATTGTGTATCTTAGTTGCAGCTCTGGTCCCAGTTGTCCTTCCAGAACATTTTACATATTAAGTTTCATTTCCAGTTGGAATAATTCATACTTCATTCATCTTCAGTATAGCTTCTTTCACTTGGCCTGGAATGAAAATAACACATTCCCAAAGCTATCATCTCAAATAGCTTCATGTTATTATAATCCAATTCGCTTCTCTTGCTCTCATATTTAATAATCTAGAGAAAGGAGTTGTTGATACTTCTAAAGGGTTTAAATCTTTTTCTAACCTATATTAAGCTTGACACAATAGTTAATGTTTCTGAAAATGTGTAGGGGTTCTTTTATATTTTCTAAGTGCTGCTGTCACACATGGTCTTTTGTGTCATATATATTTTAATGTAGATAGTTAAATAATAGAACACACTGTAAAGGTACAGAATTTCCATAGTGTCTAGGAACTCTACTGATCTCAAAAGTAATCTAGAAGGTGTAGTTTTAGACACTGAAAATTGTTTCCATTTCTAAACATTAAATGCTCAATTGAATTACTTCTCCCTGGATTTTAACACATTAAAAATATTTTAAATGTGGGTCTATGACTGTAGACAAGTAAATAAATAAAAATAAGCAATTGAATTACTATTTGTAATCAGCACAGTACTTTAAGAATAATCTTGTATGGTGCTTGAAGTGCTGGTAGGCTTTGAGGTATTAGAATTCTGAATTATGACAGCAACTACCTTGGAGAATCAGATGTGGTTCTTCTTGACTTTAAGGAAATGTTGGCTAATAACAGCACCAAACCATTATCACTCAGGATAATTCTGCAATAGTGTACCGGACCAGCATGTGTACCAGGAGTCTTCTTTCTGCATGCTGGTGTGGTCTAAGGGAAGCCCATAGACCACACCAGAGTGCCGAAGGGAAGCTCCTAGTCCACTTGATGATCCAGTGTATCAGCCAGTGTGGAATTGCCTTCAGTTATGACAGAGTTGGGCTGTCATAGTTGGGCTGGACCACATTGAAGCAACCTGAAGTTCTTTGGCCTCTAGCATGAAAGAGGTGTTAAAGAACTCCACCTTTTTCTGCATGAGAAATCAGAAGCATGGAAGGCAAGAATACATTAGACATGGCCCTGTCAAGTGCATCCTGGGGAGGAAGCCACACATGCAACAAATGGTAAAACAATAGTCAGGCATCTACCCTGTGAAAAATTGTCTCAGATTTTGGGGAGATTTTGTAACTGGGCACTGGCAAGACCTGGCATGACCTGGCTTCTGAGAAGCCTGGTTTTCCAAATACTTTGCTTTTTTAATTGGCTTGAGATGCTCACATTTTAAATGATTGCTTTATTTGCAACAGGTCATAACATGTAGGGTTCCCCCCCCCAAGTTTATTAAGTTGATTCATAGAAATAAACATAAGTTAAAATTTCATAAGATGTGTTAAAGAAACACGTTCTTTCATTGTATTTCAGCAAATTTTGAGACCCATCATCTTCAGTGTGATTGCTGCCCGCCTTGTTTGTTTGATTTGTTCTGAAATGTTTATAGACTTTGTAGCTAAAATATCTTGAAGCTAGCATGTAAGAACAAGGGTAACAAGAATTAAAACATAACCAAAAATCATTACAAGCAACATTAAAAATTGTGTGGGCTGAGAGTCTCTGACTCAGGGTTGTTAGGAGAATATTTTGAATATTCCAGGATACACCATTCTGATCTATCTGGAGAATAAACAGGGGAATAAAAAAGTCCAATATGGGAATGTTTAGAGAGAAAAAAAATGCATTAATACACCTACTTTGGCTCAATTACAAAATCTGCATCATCAAAACAGGGTGATACAGGGGCCATGGTCACATGTTGCTATTATTATTATTATATTATTATTTTAGTTTCTGTCTATTTTATTAGTGGACTTTCCTCCCTCCATCTGAACTTTCTCTAGGGTGGAAAGTCCATAAATAAAACAGCTAGAAATGAAAAGGGGCGTTCTTCCACTGTCACTAGAAGTACCCATTAAATACCCATAAATGGGTACTTAATGGGTACTTCTAGTGACAGTGGAAAAACACCCAAGGTGTGAGTGTTGCAATCATAAACTGCACTGAAGTAGGTTTAAAGTGAAGGTGTGACCATGGCCAGTGAATTGTCTGACTGAAAACAAACAGCACAGTTACAAAGGAGACCAGCAAGGCATTTTGTGTAAGTTGTACTGAACAAAATTTAAGCATCTGGTGCAACTTGCGCAACATTTGTGCAAAATATGTAAACTATGAACAGGACTTAAATCATTGCATAATGAAAACATGTCTTTCTTTTTCTAAATTGCTTCTTTTCAAAATTGGAAATGATTAGAAACTTTGAATTTGCCTCCTCACTTTTTAAAATCTTGTCTTTATTGAATGGTTCTGAACATCTTTGAATAAAAGTTGTTGAGAATTATTTTTTCAAGTATTAAGTCCTGTTACATTTTGTGATAGAGATAGCTACGCAAACCTGGAACATGTGACTGAACAGACTCTTCAAGCTTATTCAGATGTGCAGCAGAATCCTTAGCTGCTCTGGGTATGTGCCGCCTCTAAGCTTTACAAAATTACTCATTCTTGGCAATGGAAGCAGCTAAACAAATGTAAACATCAATTTGAGAGCCCGGTCCCCAGGATTAAAATTTCGTAAACACTCCAGCTAATTGCATTCTTGTTCTCCGTGCACTGAAGGCACCATTTAGCCAAAGCATTTGTTTACTGAATTTTGTTTATTTTAATGAACATGAATCTTGTGGTACTCTGACTGGGGCATGGCAGGATCAGCATGAAATGCAAATTGGAAGGGATGTCTTATACAATAAGTGCTTATGTTACAACTGGCTCTGTTAGATGAAAACCTTGTAAGCTTATGGAATGCCTGGGGATAAGTGATTCTTTCAATGATATGATTCAGAAAATTAATAGTTTTTGAATAATGTGAAACTGAAGAACGGAAGCCATATTGGAACATGTTGTATATTGTTTCTTGATGATTCAAAGTGACTTTGCATGTTGGGTGTTCATTTTATTTAGATATTTCAACATCCGAACTAAGGACCTTTCTGTACTTTAGATCTGTATTAAAAAGGGTTTCAGGGACCTCCCTTACACACAGTGTGGAAGAACAGATCCCTTACATTCTGTTATATTCTTACATCTGCACTAGATGGAATGTAATCAGGATCAGGAGGGCCTACATCTGGGGGACACATTTTGCTGGTGTTCCTTGTTGTGCCACCAAAATCCGTCCCCCATAGTCTCCGATGCCAGGAATGTTCATTCCTAACCGTTCAAGCTTGCAGAGTCTGGTTCCAAAATTCATGAGATGGCTCGGCTGGAGCACCCATCCCAGTGCAGATGGCGGTGTTCTGGTCGAAACACAATGTATCTCAGCCTTGGGACAGATTGCTTTATCCAGACCATATGGACCAGATCTCTGAAAGTAATTGCAGAAAGACCCTAAGTAGGCTATCAGTTATTAAATAGTAAATTAGGGTTTTTTTGCTTGAAAACATAAAGCTAGTTATATAAATTCAGTAAACATAAAGCAAAAATATAAAAGCAAAAAAGAAGCACAATAATTCATTTTGAAAAGATTAAAGTTAAAACCATAGATTAATAATAGACTGTTGGAAAAAATGTCCATTAAAAGATAATGGATAGGACCCAAGCAGTTATAATGACCTCCCAGCCCACACCAATCCTCTT
The DNA here is from genome assembly GCA_014337955.1 of Aspidoscelis marmoratus. Lineage (NCBI taxonomy): Eukaryota > Metazoa > Chordata > Lepidosauria > Squamata > Teiidae > Aspidoscelis > Aspidoscelis marmoratus. The sequence goes on along the minus strand of MTQE01002560.1, from coordinate 8,727,031 downwards.
TTCCCTTCCTTGTTTAACCTTCAAGACTCACCTTCTTCTTGTCTGAGAAGCCTCAGGACAGAAGCTGGTTGCTGGTTTTGCCCTTTATACTAATTGGCAAATCACAAATATATAAGATCTGCATGTATCTGTAAGCTCAATTGTGATTGGCTGTTGTATTTTCCATTCAGTCATTTATTTATTTAGTAGTTTGAGATAACAGTTACTGTATTTGAAACAAAAGAATAATTCATTACATTGTAACTCAAAGCAGCACAATTATATACACATAAATATTAAAGGTAATTATATTACTGGTGAATCAGTAACAAACTTTAAGACACAATGAATATATGATTCAAAATACATTAAATGTATACAGATTAATACATTAATTTATAATTATTTTGTGTAGATATATTAAGTTTATTAAAAATAATAGTAAATCCAGATTTCTATGTATATTGTAACAAAGTTTCAGTAGATGGCACAAAATCTTGCTCTGCAGTAGAGATAACATTAACAATAAGTTAATGAATGGTATTTTTGGGATATGGTCATTCATAATAGATAGTTAGAAAGAAATAAATTTATTGACCATCAAATCTCATACAAAGGGTTACTAAGTACTACTGTTTATTTTTAACTTTCCAGCTCTGTGAAATATGCCAGTTTTTAAATCAGGGTTTTTTTTTTGGTGTTATTGTGCTTCCTTGTCCTCTTTAGTACCAGTAGTCCTATATTGTAGCTGAAGGCTTAATTTACCTCATCACCTTTTGTCTCTACTTCTGCAGTCTCTATGGGTTTGCATTTTCATTTTTTGCTTGTTTCAATTTAAATATGGAAGAGAAAAAGAAGAGCGAACAAAAGTTATACTTGTGGTACTGTTTCTCTTGCTGTCTAGTTCATGCCAGTGTCTGGGCCAGTTTTTTTTTCTTTTTACTACGTGCTTCATTTTCCCTCCTGTTTAAGCTTTTTAGCTTGTTAGCCTGAGAGTGGAACCTTTTTTGTTGTTGATGATGTATTTATTAAGCCACTTTGAGGACCATTCTTTGAGATATAATATAGGTTCAAATTAACAAATAATGAAGCAGACATGAAAAACTATCAGTACATAATGCAGCAGGAAGGAACATTGAATTAGTGAAAGTCTGAAGGAGAAGGAGAAGGAGAGAAGAAGAAGAAGAAGAGAAGAAGAAGAAGTTGGCTTTTCCACTTTACTTTTCTCACCCGTTTGAGGGGACTCAGTGGCTGAAAAACCTTCTGTTCTTCTCCCTACAACAGAACACCCTGTGAGGTGGGTGGGGCTCAGAAGAGAGCTGTGACTAGCTCAGAGTCACCCAGCTGGTTTCATGGGGGAGGGAGGAATCAAACCCAGTGTTCCCAGATAAGAGTCTGGCTCCTAACCACTAGACCAAACTGGAAAGAGGAGTTCTTCTTGTGGAAGAGTATTCCATGGTCTGAAGGAGTGTTTTGGCCAAATTGGTCTGGTCCCATAATCCATCTAATTGGATTTCTAGTGCTAATAAAAATGAGACAAGGTTTCACATAAAGAACAGAACATCTTATCTGGTGATGGCTAACTAGGTTGCATAAATAACTGCAGCTATTTATTCTACTCTTTCCCAAATGAAATGGGTCCTTCCTGTGATGGTGTTAATTGTTGTCTGTTGATTCTGTGCTGCTTTTCTGGGTTAATCAGTAAAGCTATTAGTCTTCTCTGAACCACAGACAAGGAATGCTGGTCTGTGTCCAAACTAAGTTGGTATTCATCCAAGAGTCCTTAAGGAACTCAAATGTGAAATTGCCG
>MTQE01002560.1:8671987-8723947 GCA_014337955.1 Aspidoscelis marmoratus | reverse complement strand
GATGGGCTGTGGCCTGATCCAGCAAGGCTTTTCTTATGTTCTTATGTAAGTTACATCCTTGTACAGCCCAGAAGTACATAAGAACATAAGACGAGCCCCACTGGATCAGGCCACAGCACATCTAATCCAGCAACCTGTCACACACAATGGCCTACCTGTTGCCCATGGGCATCTCAAGCAGAGACAAGGGCAAACCTTCTCCTGCTCTCGAATCCCAGCAAATGGCCTTAGAAGAATCCTGCTTGTTCCCACAGCCTGATAGATGTACTTAGGCATCCATTCTAGTAGCATCTAGTAGGCATCCATTCTAGAAAGAGAGGTTGGAATTTGTCCTTCTATAATCAACCAGCTGGTACCCATGTGACCAACTAAAATGTGTAAGACCATCAAGACATACTGGAAATGAACAGTGCGTATAACCTGTCCTTTATTTTCCTTATAATTCCTGTCGTACATGTAGACTCCCAGCTAAAGCAAAGAAGTACAGAATTTTTATTCTAATTTTATCCCATTGCATATGGTGTGAAGGTACACAGAAACTTCCTAAATACCAGATGGGCTGAAATTTGGTTTGTGAGGCACCTTTATGGGAGACTTTCTGGAATCATCACAGACCATACTGTCTCAGGGTTCGTCAAGGGAAAAAGGCAGACTATATAATGATAGATGTAGGAAGTCTCGTTCAATTCATTCAATTTATATGTATACTGTCTTCTCAACACGAGGTGGTCAAGGCAGTTTACAACTTAGTACACTACAAAATACTTACACTCTTATATAATAATAACAACAGTATGCTATTAATAGAAACAGAAAATTCCAAAACATAAATTACAGAAAGAGACTTAAAAGAAAAAGAAAAGAGGGTACAGCCTGCTCCACAGAAGCTTCCCTCTTATAGCTCTGGTCCTGAAAACTGATGTAATCATTCGGTACAGAGTCTCAGCATGATCTTACGTCTTGTAATGAATAAGAATATGGCTGTTCTAGAATATGGATATGAAAAATTACATATTGGGCAATCCTGCATTGGCTTGTATGCTGGACCAGCAAGCATACTAGATACCTCTCTTCCACATGCTGATAAAGTCTAATGGAGGCCCAAGGTGCAGTAGCCAGTGTGTGGAAGAGAGGCTTCTAGTACAAGTGTTGGTCTGGTATACTGACCACTGCAGAATCACTCATTGTTACTTAAAAGGTATCCAAATTAATTGCTGAAACAGAGCATGCATGCCTGGCTTGTAATATTTAGAGAAAGGAAAAAGTGTAATGCTTGATCGTGGTTTAGTTAGTCTGGCCATTCACCACATCCAAGATGATCGACAGATGAAAAAAAGAGAAAATGATGTTGAATTTCGTACAGAATGTTTGTTCAGATATTCACAAGCAGAAGCATATATCTATATATCTATAGTTGCAAGAAGTACAAGTCCTGGCATGAAACCTTGTGAAGATAGGTCAAGATTGTGACCCTTTTGTCCATAGAGTCACCAGGAGTCAAACCTGTTTTAGCATCACTTAATAATAACACCTATCCTCGATTCTCACCTTTCTCATTTGTCTTACAAAAGTACTGGCATAGAAATCTGGATGCTGAGACATATAAGCAGTTGCCTGATGTGGAATGCTACCCTGTAGATATTCCTGCCTTCTTTGTAAGAACCCAAAGGGGTGGTGCTCCAAGAAACGGATTGTTTATTTTTGAATACCACAGTAGGCAGGTTTCCATTTTGCATGTTCCTCCAAGCTTACCGGTAGCTTGCGAACTTTGCAAATTATTCTGAAGCACAGTGTTTTGAGTTTTACACAGGCTGACTTTTTTGACAGTGGAACGTTATCTTGACCTAAATATGGTAATTCTGCTTCTAGGCCTTAAAAGGCTTGCATTTTAATAAAGAGGAAATTAGCATGAATGAAGCATTAAAGCTGAATCCCTAAAATATTCATACTGATGTCATCAGTAGATCTTGACTTTTGTTAAAGCAAGATCTGACACAGTATTTCCTTCATCAAGATTTAAGATTTATTAAAGCGCTTTACATGACTAGTCATGGAAGGAGTCCTGGGTACTCCTTAACATACAAGAGATATGTCCCACTTATATAGCCAAAAAATGATGACCCCTTCAAACTGTTAGGCATAAAGGTTAAAGGTACATAAAAGGTAAAATCAACAATAATGCTGAAACATCATATAGTATATACCAAAATAACTCTAGGGCCACTGTGACATAAAGAAACTAAGAAAGGGAAGAGAAAGGTTCCCCCTTTCTTCCAGACAGCTTAACCGCAGAAGCCTGTTTCCTGTTATGTACCCTAGCTCCTGACAAGTATTGTTACAATCTCATGAATCATAGCCAAACCATGTTCCCAATTATAGAAATAACCTTATTAAAGCTAATGATTACTTTGTAATCATTGATTATAGATTATAATATTAATCTCCATGACACTTTAATGCAATAGTAACTTCTAGTATCCTTTCTCTGGGCCATAAAATATGGCAAGGACGTGGCAGTGGCTCATAGGACATCTATGGCCTAAAGAATGTCTCTTGTCTGTAACAGTTAATACTAAAATTGATCTTAGCTTAACATACAAGTAATGCCGTGAGATGGCTTAAGTATTACTTAGAGTAGCCAAGCTACATGCAGCATAATTAAGGCAATTTCCAAATCAATAATTATTCTATACTTATAAAATAGACATATTACTTATATGTAATTCCTTGCCACTGTTTTAACTAGGGAGGATGAAAAAATCCTCAAATCTAATTTTACCATTTATTTAAGATACTTAAGAGATCTCAAAGCATGCAATTACTGGAATATTCAAATGATTATGTATGGCAAAGTTTAGTATTTACATGCAAATTCTAGAGGCAGCTGCAAGATATCAATAGACATATGGTAGAAATGTAAATATGTTCTCCAAAATAGTACATAAACTTTTCAAAGCAACAATATCAAGGGAAAATTCCTACAAAGTCATCTATTAAAGTAATTGTTGCTCAGGAGTGTATCGTGTACATATCCAGCATTTCTGTTGTATGGAAGCTGTGCAGTACCAGGTATATCAAGAAGTCTTGCCAGATCATCGCTCATTGAGGGATGGCAGTGGGAATTATTTTCCTCCTTAACTGGAGATCAGCTTCCAGCTTTTGCTAAATGCGATTAAACACACTGAGCTGCTTTTTTCCAATGTGTCCATATGCAGCCTAAGATTATTTGCTTTAGATGTGGCAAGGGTTGCCATTAAGCATGGTATCCTTCTAGGGTGACCTCAGAGACTGGGAGTTAGGAGCCCTTTATTACACTGTTTCTGCTTCTGTCTCCAAGAGGTTAGGTTTGGGGCACGTTTGTTTGACATCCTGCCAATCAATCTTTGGAATTTGTGAGGGGTTGTTCTTTTCTTCCACGCTTTGTAAACATCTTATTAAGTTGCTGAGAGTGCCATTAGAATAATTGAAGCATGGTACCATCAATGTGCTGGTAGCATCCAGCTTTGTCTCGTCCTACAAGTATTTGGTTCTGGCTGGAGCCGTAAACCAAGGGTTCTCCTAGCTTTGCATCTAGTGTGGCCCGTGCTGCAGTCCTTTGAAGACCCAAACTTGGGCCTTTTGCACTGACTTTTTATAGCCTAGTATTATAGGGCAGGAATAGGGTGGGAGTAGAGCCTGTGTTCTGCCACAATCCCTGAACTCATTTCCAAAATAGGTGTTTCCACAGAAATGCTTATTAGGTTGCCACCCTTGGTACCACCTATTAAGTGCAGATTTAGTTCACCTTGTTGACCCCCCTCTGTTGATTTGAGGCAATGGATATGCAAGGGAAATGTATCCCTTTCCTCAAATATTTTTGTGTTTTCCGGCTCTTTATTTAGGTATCCAGAAATTATAACATAGGCTTGTTAATGCTTGGGAAAAAGAAGTGGAGCATGCACACCACACAGGAATATCAATAATGTATGATATTTAAGGGTGTTTTTCCACCGCAGCCCTTAGATCCAGATCTAAGAAGATCTGGATCTAAGGAATGGGTACATTCCTTAATCCGGATCTAGTAGACCTGGGGTCCACAGAAAATCCAAATTAAAGGCTGAGATGTACCCATATGATCTGGATTTCCCCAGCAGCGGTGGAAACAAATGTGTCCCAAATGGGTGCCATGGTGGAAATGGGGTCATCCGGCTAACACCCAAATGGGTCCTTAATGTGTACAAAAATGGGTATTTTCTGCCAGTGGAAAAACACCCTAAATTGACTTGAGACTTTAAAATAAGCAGTAGATGAAAATAAAGTTATGTAAAGGAAGGCACAGATATAGGAACTACATACCTAGTACATTTATAGCCTCCCTTATACCCTAAGGTTTCCAGGTGGACTATAACAATTGAACATATGAAAACAAAACAAAGTTACTAGATAAAATTACAGCTGTTCCACTGCAATGCCCTGAAGGGTAAAAGAGCTTGTCTCTTTGATGAAGGACATCTTATGTGTCTCATTCTAGATGTGTCCTGAATTTCGCTTCTGTGGGCATTCTTTCTTTTTCTTTTAGCAGCTTCCATACACAAAAACAGCATCCATCTCAGAGCTAGTTCCATGTCTAAGAAGCACTGTACCCTCTTTTGGACTTCTTCCAGAAGTATACTGATGAGCTGAACTGACAGTAATGGCAGACAGCGTTAATATCTTTCCTCCAATGGCAGTATCACTGCAGAGGCGTTGGAGAAAAAGTGAAATAATGTCTAGCCATCTAATATTGCTCGAGAAAGAATAGGGCTCACTGTGTCATTTCACTGATCAGCATAGATGGTGTGTGGGACCTAAAAGCCACATAAGGATGCTGGGTGCTAATGGTTGTCGAAGATCACATTTTATGACATGGGTTTAATCAGAAAACCTATCTACAAAAGCTGAGATGTTTGGATTTGCCGGCTTGTGTGATGCCACCAGTTTGTAGCTAATTTAGTTCGTAGCTAATTTTTTGTGACCATATGGGTTGACTTCCCCCAGCCTGACCGGTCTACCGGAGAGGATTTCATCACTGTAGTTCAATCTATCCACCTATTAGCTGACCATTTGAACACTTAACTTCTAATATAGTTGCTGTTGTTGCTAAGTTAAGATTATAATTGGGATTTGTCAATAAGTTTCTAAGCAACCCCAGTGTCCTTTTCTGTTCAACCTGAAACTGTGCTCACATCCTCACACGGAAAAAGAAAGGAAAATTGGATCAGAAACAGCTTTGGATGTCAGGATGCTAGTGCATTAATCCACATTAAAGGCCAGAAAATGCATTTCCCAAATGCCTTTAATGTGGATTAGAGGTGAGTGGAAACATTACACCTGAATATTACCATCTCTCAGCTGCTAATGAGCCCCCTTTTTTTTCAGTGCGTGCAGACGCAATCTAAGATTATTTGTTTTAGAATGTGAAAGATTTCCATAAGCAATAGATCAATAACACATCTTAAGTGTGAAAAAGTTTTTGAGTTATTTTTTTAAATATAATAATAAAATAATATAGTGTTGTAAGTAAAACTGTTTCATCAGGTGGATTTGTAATCCTTGCTTAATATTGCTTAATGTGCTATAGAGACTAATTGGAGGAGTTGGGTTTTATGGTTTGTGTGTTTACTTAGCCAATGTATAAGGGAACTGCGTAGGTTAGGTGAGTGCAGGGATTAAGAAATCAGTGTATGATATCAAAACCCCATAACTTCCCAGTATGGGGTTTGTTTATAGTTAAAGCACAGCACAATGCTGGAGAGTTGTGGGTTTATGTACAAGGAATTGATGCAGGATGGGATGGACATCATGTGATCCCAGAAAGTGGAAAAATAGCCCAGAATTCATGTATGGTTTAAGCAGTTTTTATTACTTCCTCCATGGGATATGAGTAGATCAACTGATCAATAAATACCACTTTGATGGAGAATGTCTCTATGGTTGTGGTCACACATCAGGCTTAATCCAGCTTCAGTCCACCTTCAGAGCAAGAGCACACACCAACAAAATGACCAGTAATTTTATTTCCACATTATCTATCCCAAACGTGAACTTTCTTAGTTATTTAAGACCGAAAGAAAACAGCTTGTCACTTTACTGATGTATTCTCTCACTCTGAAAGTGGACTCAAGCTGGGTTAAACCTTAAACGGGTTAAACCACAGCCTAAGCTGAGGTCTACAATTATTTCTTTCACAAGAAGAGGAAAAGGAACATCAGAGGCAAGAGTATGAGCTGGAAATGTGTGTGCATGCAAACATGTGTGTCAGAGAGGAAGAAACAGTGGTTGAAAGAGTGGTTCATCCTCTTCTGTTATTTTCTTGCTCATTATTAGTCTCCCAGATGATTTTTTTTATTATTATTTTTTGCAACCATGGCTGAAAGGCAGTATAAAGGACAGTTTTGAGCAGATAGGGGTAGGTCTATGAAGGCTACTCTTTTGTGGACATTTCTGGATTTACCTGGCCTGGAGCGTTCCAGCTGGAACTGCTTCTATGCAATGGTTTCCACCTGGAGCAACTCAGTTGTCCCAGGACAAGCTTGCACAAGCTACAGAGCATGACACGAGGGCTCTAATGGGAACCCATTTCTACAATGCTCCACTGAAATGGCCGTTCCCCACTAAAGCAGAACAAAGAGGCATGGGTCCTTCTGCATGCCTCCCTGTTCTGTTTTGGTGGCCCCTGGATCACTAGTAGATCTTTTTAAAAAAAGGTCTATCTGCATCCCTTGATGGCCATTGTGGCTGCTTAGACTAGGGGTGTGCACGAATGCATTTTTTGGATTCGAATTTGAGTTGATTGGAATATTTGAATATTCAATTCAATTCAAAATTCGAAAATCCAGATTTTCAAAAAACCAATTTGAATCCGGATTATCCAAATCCGTATTTTCAAAAATACAATTCAGATCGAATGATACGAATGTTGACAACATTTGTATTCAATTTTTGGATTTGTGTGCATCCCGTTTGCATCCTGTTGTCATCCTGTGTTATATGAGCAAATAGACCCGATAGATCTGTTTATATCACATCTGAAGGCTGGCTAGGGTTAAAGCCGAGCAAAGGAGGACAACTGGTGGCCGGGTAAGTGAGTGAGGGGGTACACGGAGCAGAGGCCGCCCCTCCAATGGGGCACCCCCTTGCTCACTTACCCGGCTGCCGGCTGTTCTCTTTTGCTCTGCTTTAAACCGAGCCAGCCTTTTCTTTCCCCCTCTTGAAAAAAGGGGAGGGAAAAGGAAGGCAGGCAGCTGAGGGCATTGGGAGGAGGAGGAGGCTGGCAACAGCTGCTTTCCTTCCTTTTCCCTCCCCTTGTTTCAACAGGGTGTGTGTGGAGGGGAGGCCACCCCTCAGATGTGGCGACTCCTCGCTCACTTACCCGGCTGCTGGCTGTCCTCCTTTGCTGGGCTTATTACAAGGAGGAGGTTGGCAGCGGCGGCAGCTCGCCATGCCGTGCCACGCCATGCCACTCACAGGTGTGCTTGTACATACCTGCAGGTTCTGTGGGAATAGCCCGACACGCACTTGGAGCTGTCCCTGGCCTCCAACCCAACCCAGAACAACCCTGGATCAGAGTAATCCTGGTTTGCTCCAGATTCACGGTAGGCGGGAACGCGGCCTAATATGTGCATGGCATTACCAGGTGCTGCTATATCAGGAAACATTTTCTTTAAGAGCTGTGAAAGCTGCAGATACAGGTCAGCAGAAAAAAAAGAAAGCTGATGTTCCTTGAAAGTGTTGCAACACCACACCTTTAGTAGGTCAAAATTAACAAGGGTCTTCTGCATCAGACTGATTCGAGAAACTAGTAGGGTGAAGCTTCCCCAAACAACCTGGACCTAATTATCTGAATGTCATACTTACTCTCTGCCGGCCTAATTAAACTTTCCTTGTGCAAAATCTGTTTTCCATGGAGTAGTTAATTCAGTAATCTACAAGTGCTTTCTTGACAGTGCTTTCTCTTAGGGTGTCCCTGTCTTGTATGGGATGCAGGCAAAAATAGATGGAAGGAGGAACCCCAGTTATTTTAATGAAATGCTGTTTTTAGAATGTGGGCCTCTTTTACAGTTCTCACTATAGTTTTCTTGCTTTTTTGTGGTTGAGCTTGTGTTCTGTGCTATACATGACAGATGGAATAAGGCATTGAATAATTAAAATGAATAACTGCAGACATTCTTCAGTTTCAGTTATTACAGTAATAATCATTTAAAGGAACTTTGGCAGTTTTTGCACTGGGTTACTTTTTCTGTTTACAGTATCCCAGATGAGGCAGCCATTTGGGGCTTCTTAGTCAGTCCAGTGTGAATGGAGTATATTAGCAGAAGACAGGGCCTCCTTAGGGCATGCCAAGGTGTAGAAGGCATGCCTTGCTATACTACTTTATCAGTACTTGTAGGCCCGGTTCCCATTACAAGTTTAAAATGGTTTTCCTAAACTGAAATAATAGAACCAGATGCTAACACTAATTTGCCTGATCCCATTACTTTCAACTTAATTGTGTTCAATCTAGATTCTGAGCATCGTACGTGATGTACGTGACTCAAGTGGCTACTTTCTAAAAGCCACTTGTCGGGGCTGCCCTGCCGTCTCCCTCCTGGCATGAACACGCCACCCATAACGGACCCCTTCACGGAGCCTGGCTGGGTGGCTGCCGCTTGCCTGGATGGATGAAAAATGGCACCTGGCAGCCAGCAATTCTTTCCCCTTCTCTCCCCATTGCCCAGGGCACACAGCAGCAGCAGCAACTCAAGCCCCCTTCACCTGCTCACTCCACAGTCACGGCTTAAACATTCACACATCTCATGAAAACTTCAGCTGTTTTCCTCCCTTTTTCCCTTTCTAAAGGTCAGAACTTTTAGAATTGCGCTGAATTGCAACATTGTTATCAGGTGTGAAGTGGGTGGATTGCTACAGTGTAACGGCTGCATAGGGGATGGATTTTTACAGTAAAGACTTTGGAAGCAAGTTATTGGGGGAGGGAAACCCTAAACATGCATTCTCATCCCACTAAAACTGTACCGTTCCCACAGCAAGAAATGTAAAACATTTCAAGTGCACGAACCAGAGCAAGACCTGTTGAAATGAGTGTTAACATTTACAACTCTTTGGGGTGATTTAACACGTGGAAAGTGTGTTAAGCCAACCTGACGTGGGGACTGCAAGGATCAAAACCGTTTTGAAACCGTTTTAAGCTTGTAATGGGAATTCACCCATAGGAAGGCCTTAAAACCGTGCTTGCACACTTGTATTTACAGGCATGAATTTGTGCTCTGAAAATCCATTAAAAGCTAATTCAGGCTGCAACCACACATTGGGAAAAAGCACTTTTGAGACCTCTTCTAGATGAATCATAAATGGGATTGTTCATATAGTAGTCTTCCCTTCCCCCTCTCATGAACTTTCTAGGATATAAATGAAAGATTAGAAGTGCTACACACTTACTTTTCTAAGGTGAAACAATTTTTTTGTTTATGTGTGAATCCATCCTTATAGATAACTGAGAGAGGGTTGGCAGGTGGTATTGTTCATATGCCAGCCTACTTGTCTACCATCTCATGAACATTCTGCTTCAGACAAGGTATAAAACCTGGTAGTATCACAGGGTTATGTTGGGATTGCAGACGTGTCTGTGGCAATCCCAACGTAGCTGAGGGATTTTGGGGCAATATCCCATAAGTGTGGTAACAGCTACCAGCCTAGATGGCTTCAAGGAAGGGTTAGACAAATTTATGGATGAGAGATGTATCAGTGGCTACTAGAATGGATGCCTAAGTACATCTTTCAGGCTTCAGGGAGAAGCAGGATTTTTTTAAGGCCATTTGCTGAGATTCAAGAGCAGGAGAAGGTTTGCATTTGTCTCTGCTTGAGATGCCCATGGGCAGTTGGTGCGCTACCGTGTGTGACAGGATGTTTGACTAGATGGGCTGTGGCCTGATCAAGCAGGGCTCCTCTTATTTTCTTATAAGACAAACTGATCCAGTTTGGTCTAGTGGTTAGGGAGCCAGAATCTTATCTGGGAATACCGGGTTTGATTCCGCCCTCTCCCATGAAGCCAGCTGGGTGACCTTGGGCTAGTCACAGCTCTCTTCTGAGCTGTCACAGCCGCACCTACCTCACAGGGTGTTCTGTTGTGGGGAGAATAATAGAAAGCTTTGTCAGCTGCTTTGAGTCCCCTTAAATGGGTGAGAAAAGTGGGGTTGAAAGCCAACTCCTCCTCCTCCTCCTTCTCACCTGTGTTTTTCCACTACAGTAATACTGACCTACCTGTCTGGATGCTGCTCCTGGAAGTCCCCATCTTGGAGATGGCCACCATACATGGGCAGGGCCTGAAAATGCTACTCATACATGCACTAGGGTTGTAATTGGGCGCTTCTGGTTTTTCTGCCTTCAAAATACTTGGATTTATGCAATGTGCTGATGTTAGGAGCATTGCATCGAGACAGGGAAGGCCTTGTGCTTGCTCCCTACTGTTTCCCAGCAGTCTGGGCAACAAGCGATTATTTCAGAATAGTTTTATTCAAGCATATTACTTAACAGTGACATTTCTGGCCTCTATCTGGAGGTGTCCTGGATTCATTTAATATGTTACTGTTCTTCTAGCTTGTTCGATTTGTGCTGTTCTGTTTCTTTTACTGGATAGTGAGCATTTTCCTATGTTTTATCAGCTTCAAGATTGATGTTTTTATTTGATATGTAATCCATAATGCTCTAGGGGTAGACACTGATGTATTTAGAAAATTAAAAGCTGGAGTTTTTCGTCTCTACTATGTAGTGGTTTGCAGCTGCTGATGAGAATTAAAAAGACAGCACTTGACTGAGCAAAGGCATCAGTTGATGGCGTTTTGCAGACATTAATGTCCTCTAATAAACCTTTCAAGGTAATTTGGAAAGGAGGTGGAGGTTAAGAGGAAAGAGTTCAGGTGGCTATTTTATAGCTAGATCTGAAAATATATTATGGTGTTCTGACAGAGCGTGTAATTATTTTTTCAAGGTGTTTATACTGAAGGATTAATAACTGGCTATACTTACAGCTCATTAGAAATGTTTCAAATACACTCTGTTCAAATTAATAAGTAACCCTAAAGAATGCTTTAACATACAGCATTTTGCAGTTAAATTTTAAGCAATTAAAAGAATGAAATTCTACTTCAGTTGAAGTTATTTGAATGAACAGCTACAAAAAGTCTGCCTTTAAAGTTAATCCCAAATTCAGTACACACCGAAATACTTCATTGAATCAGACCCAGCTTTGTGCCAAAAGCTTGCTATAAGAAGAGCTGTTTCCTGGTCTTCAGAGTTTCCAGCCAGATCATTGTTACAGATGCACTTCCAAAGGCACTTCCTGAAGTGCTACTGAAAAAGCTCTCGCATGATACGCTGGACCAAGGAGTAGTGTGCTGTCTGCATACCTCCATGATCTGGCATACCAGCCCTTATTTTGGAGAACTACAGCCATTCTGGATGCCCTAACCCAGTCAGTACTTCATCCAATGCAGACAAAGCATGACTGGGGAGAGTGCCTGTCTTGGTCTGCACAAGTGTGAGGATGACAGGCCCCTGTTCCAGAATGTATTCTAGAATAATTTTGAGTGGGGAAACACACATTTTTGGATCCTCCCAGGATGTTGCTGCGGAAACAGTTTTAACCCCCTATTTAAGACCTTTGTTTACTTACCTTCCGCACTGGAGACCTCTTCAGCGACCCTTCCAGACAGCTGCTTCTGCATTTCGGCACATGAGATCCGTTTCTAAAATGAGTCTCACTGCCGAAAAACGGATTAAAATGACCTAAAAAATTAGGTCTTCATTATGTCCCTTCACCTGGATCCGTGTGGAAGCAAGACGCTTCCACACATGGCCATGCGAAAGGCCGGATATCCCTGTGGCCGCCATCTTGGAAAGGGCAGAAGCAGGCTGGTTTTCCTCCTTCCGCCCTCCCCTACATTCTGCATGCCACTGGAAACATGTGGTGGCCTCGGCGGCACAGGAGGCCGAATGCCCTTTGGAATGGGTGCTGCGTCTTCCGTGCAACACCCAGGAGATCCGGCCGCCTGATCTGGCCTTTCCGCCCATGTGTGGATGCGCGAGGGCCCTCCAGATTTGTCCAAAATAGGGATGGATCCTCAGGAAGTCGGATCGCTGAGAAATGGCTCTTCTTTGAGCTGTTTCTTGGCGGCAAATGCAGAGGCACCCACAGTGTTCCCAAAGGAATGCTGAAGCCTTCTGATTTGGGCTAGAAGGAGAACTCTATTCTGGATAAAATAGGAAGACCATTTCCCTGAGTTCATTTGGTATCCTGGTAACTTCCTGGTGGTCATCCTGATCTGCTTTTGTCAGCTCATAAAGGGGCATTCCAGACATCCCTTTGATCCCTCCATCACCTTGTCCATTGTCTTTCTGTTCCCTCTTCTTTGGAGTCCTTCAATGCCATCAGTCTTTTTTTCTAATCCTTTTTGTTCATGTAAGTAAACCAAATCATATACCCAAAGCAAATACGGTAAACTAAATCATATCTAGGATTGTTGCTGACACTGGCTGCTAGAAAATGATGACGCGAGGCTAGTTGAAGTATTGCTTTGACATCTCTGCATTCAAACACCCTTAAATTACTCTATAAGCTGTAGTTCTGTATAGGAAACATCTGTTCAAATTAGAAAGAAATAGCTGGGAATTAAAAGTAATTTTAATATTTAATATCTTTTAGAGTTCTGACCACCAGAATTTATTTACTCTACAGAGTAAGCAATAAAATCTATATTTATGGGAAGATCTTTAATGAGAAAGAAATAGCTTGCATACTTGAAACTATTAATAATAATAATACTTTTATAGGGATTATGAGAATTCTAAGGAAATGTACCCTCCATTGATGATGTGAAGAGTTTGTAATGGGAGCTCATGATAATATCCAGGATCTAACATGGCACCTTAATGCCCCATGAACTCAAACATTTTGTACTCATGCATATAACCAAGTGATATATAGACTAATCCTAAATGCACACAAGCCACACTCGGCATGCATTGGAGGAAAGCGTTAATGTTTATTTTGGTGCAGGGAGGAAACATCTATTAAGCAAGCAAAAACAGATTTAACAGAGTATGGGGTGTGATCAGATAGGGCTCTTTGGGTGCCTCCGCACAGGCCCTTTAACACCCATTAAGCATACATCTGGAAAACCGCATCTGCACAGCAACACCCATTAAGCACACTTTGGGAAACCCGCATCCGCACGGTCAGACCTATTTGGCACACTTCCGGCCAGCCGCGTCCGCATAGCGACACCCATTAAGCACACTTTGGGGAAACTTCATCCACACAGCAACACCCATTAAGCACACTTCCGGAAACCCGCATCCGCACATATCTGTCTCTTATGTGCGCTTAATGGGGTTTAACATCACATTGAAGGTAGTCTTAATGGGTGTTTCTCCTCTAGAACTACATTAATGCAGGATGCGTCTGCACACGGATGGGAGAGAGAACACATGGGGCGGGACAGGAAGTCGCCATGTTGAGTGTGGTGACGCGGCGCGGAGCAGCCATGTTGAGAAGGCAGGGAGAAGCATAGTCCAGCCATGAATTCCCCCCCCCCCAAAGGGCTTCGCATCAGGCAGGTGCCCAGCTACAGCGGCAGGGGCACAATAAGCTGGACGCGGGGGCCAGGTGGGAAACCCCAGGGGCCTTTTGGCCCCACAGGAAGGGCCCCACTTGTGGGTGGGTAGCGATGGCGTCTTGGCCGGGGCACGAAGCCTCCCATAGCAGCAGCAGCACTGACGGAGATGGCCGCAGTTCTGTCTGGCTGATGAAAGGGGATCCGAGGCCATGGCGGTCCCAGGCTGCATCGGGGTGCAGGAGGGAGCCCCTCGCTGGCCCCCGCCATCTGAGGGGAAGTCTCTGGAGAGGTGGTTCACCTATCCTGCTTCTCCCTTCTGCATAAGGAGCATCCAAGGATCATTGCTGCAATCTGCCCTGCCCTACCTTGCCCTGCCCTGCCCCCTGCAGTGTCGGCAAACCTCGGATGCGAGACCGAGAGGGCTGCGACTGGAACTCTGCAGCTGTTGGCGCGCACGCGGCTCCCCCTCCCAGTCCCGTGCCCGGCTGTCAAATGTGGTGATTCTATTCACAAAAAGCAGGCCCGGGCACGCTGCTGATTGGTCGGCAGCCCATCCCTGGCCTGCCCGCACATGGCTGGAAAGTGGCAGTGACTGACGGCTGAATGCAACTGTCTTGAAATCTGTGCTACTGCATCCGCACAACGAGGGCAGAATCTGTTCCTCACAAGGCGTCCTTCCCACGCCTGTGCGGACGTAAGGGGTGTGGGAAGATCCGTATCTGATAGATGTGGATCTACCTTAAACCGGATTCAGTAAATCCGAATTCACCTTAAACCGGATTTAGTTAATCCGGATCTACCGCAAACTGGATTTAGTCAATCCGGATCTACTTTAAAGCAGATTTACCAAATCTGGATGGAATAGATCCAGATTTCCAGCGGTAAATGCGGAAGCACCCTTGCGTCACCTCTGTTCCAAGAATTACCCCGTCTTAGACGCAGAAAAAAAAGTGTCACACAATTTTCAAAATAAGCACCTAAAAACCTACTTACCTTACTTCTCTTCCTCGTCTTTGCCTTCTATGATGATGAGTGCACACCACTGATTGTCTGGTTGCCTGCTGGGTTTCTGTGGCCCTGTGTATCAGCATTTTCTGGGGTGGGATTGGCTACAGGAATCTCCATAGCTTTCTGCCCAATCCGACACGAACAGGCATTAACCTGGATTGTTTTTGGAGCAGGGTTAAACCTTTTTATTTGGTTGGGCATTTTAGATTGTCATTTCCCCACTAATTGAATGTGTCTATTGTTTTTTGAATAAATAAAATAAAGTTACAACAAAAATACAAGTTCAGTAGTAGGGAAAAAAAGTTGCCAATTCCTTTTATAAACAGTGTTTCTGATTATGTTTCTTAATGTTTCTGTAATGTTAAATTTTCATAAATTCTTGAATTCCTTGTTGGAAGGAGAATATGTTGTGTACATGGCATGATAAGATGGATGTACTTATTTCATAAATAACAATACAGTGGTACCTTGACATACGAGTTTAATTTGTTCCTTAACCTTGCTCTTATGTCAAATCGCTCGTATCTCAAAGCAATTTTCCCATTAATCCATTCCAGCTCCCAAAACACCACCTCAGTTGTTTTTGTTATGTACTGTACTGTATTTACATACTCGTATCTCAAATCTTGCTCTCATCTCAAAGCAAAATATCACTCGCTCGGCGGCTTGTATCTCAAACACTTGTATGTCAGGGCACTTGTATGTCGAGGTACCACTGTAGAGCTGGAGCTAGAGCTAAAATAAGAAAGGTTGACTCCAAACGCTAAACTCTGTAGGCCTTACAGTTAAGGGTACATAAAGTGGGAGTCATGGGCTGCCTCCAGACTTGTGGAATAAATCTGCAGTTAAAGGTAAAAGTGCAACTAATCTGCTATGCAGTGATGACCAGCCGTCCCGACTTGAAAAGCAGCTGTGTAGCTTTCCATTGGAAGCTGCAAGTGGCGAGTCAGCACACGCTGTCATGTGGGTTGAGACAGCCAATCACATTTGAGTTGCCCTCCTGCTCTCACCATGCTGCTCTCACCATTCTGCCCGGACTGGCGGGAAAATTAGAATCTTCTTTATACTGTGTGATGAGTGTCCTTAGATCAGCATTAAGGTAAGTGTGCAGCAACAATCGGATAATGCAAAGCCACAATGATGCATTGATCATTCTGTGTGATGCCCTGATAGTGACTGCACATTCTACTGTGCAGTATAAACAAGTCTGGACACAGCCGTTATCTTGTCTTGGAATTCCATTCCAAGCACTTGAAATGCTGAGAAGCTGCAGCCATCCCCAAATGAGGTAGGACACCGATCAGGGCAGCAATAGCATGAAATAGTGTTTGGAGGCAAAAATCTCATCTCTGGGACAACTGGAATTATTCTTGATTAATTTACATGGAACAAAGCTCTTGCAGTCTACTTCCATTTCTAGCCATGAAAACTCAATGGGTAGTTATAATGGATCACCTCTCAAGTCAGTAGGCACTCAACAGGCCACTGGGGAAGAAATCAAGACTCTTCAGTGTAAAGTCATAATTTATAACATAGTATGATACTCTGATGATGTGTTTGAAATGAATGTTAGATGCTTCAAAGATATCTTCTGTGTTAGCACATGGAAGGTTAGAAGCATGTGCCAAAGAAAGCTGGGTATAGTAAAGCATGAAATGATTCATGCACAGACTTGATCTGCTAGACTTCAGTGAAATAAAATAGACATAGGATGTGGTTTGCTATGCCATGTAATGAAATACAATGCAGCTAGTGCATATGTAATCGCTGCTTGTTTGCCAGGGATGTCTTTAAATATGACCATCATCCAGGGATGTGCACCAACAGCAGATCCTGAAGAGGAGGACATCGTTCCAGTCTATGAATAAGTACAAACTGAGATCAATAGAACATGCAAACAATATAGATTGATACTTATGAGCGACTGGAATGTGAAAGTAGGGAACTGAGGAGAAAGCAAAGTGGCTGGAAAATTCAGGGTCAATAATGGAAATGAAGATGGAGAACGTTTGACCGAATTCTGTAAGTCTTAACAATTTGTTTACTTCAAACACCTTCTTTCAGCAACTTAGGTGATTGTACTCTTGGACTTGTACCATCAGACTGTGCAAAAATCAAATTGATTACATCTATACTTTGTACAAAAATCCAGTTGATTGCCTCAGATTGATTACAATGATGGAAAAGCTCAGTAATGTCAGCAAAGATGAAACGTAGAGTAGACAGTGATACAGGTTGCCAGCTATTAGTATGCAAACTAAAGCTGTAGTTGAGAAAGAGTAAGCCATTCAGAAACATACAACAAGAAGCAGTCTTGAAAACAGACCACCAGAATTTTGAACACTTCCTGCAAAACTGACTTGCTGCATTGGATACCAGATTACTAGAAGAGTTAAGAAAGACATCAAAGAAAGTCATGCTCAATGAAAGTAAAAAGGGTTTGCAAAAGTTGAAGAAGCAAAAAAGAAAACAGAAAGCCAAAATGCCTAACTCCCAAACTCAGAAGATTGCTCAGAAGTACAGAGAAGTTAAAGCCAAATAGTGAAACCAGAACACGCTTGGTAAAATTGAAGAGCAAGAGAGAAGGGCCTACAATAAGATGAGTTTATTCAATAACATCCATGGGTGACCCTCTATCCACATTTAGAGAAATGACTGATGATCAAATGCAGTTTATGGCAGCTGTCCATGGGATCACTGTGAGCCAGTGTTGATCAGGCATAAGAGAAACAACCATGCTTTGAAATTATATTTACAAGCATTAATGTGGGCTGGAGTACCCAAGACATAGTTAAGCAGCAAGCATGTTTCCAAAAAATGCAAAACACCCCTTTCTGTGTCATCTTGACTATATTCAGAGAAATTAAGACCCAACCAATAGCAAAATGTTCTATTAGACCGTCTTATTTATTTAAAACATGTATATGATGTTTGCTTTTCAAAAAAGCAATCCTGAAGCAGTCTACAA
Source organism: Aspidoscelis marmoratus (assembly GCA_014337955.1). Lineage (NCBI taxonomy): Eukaryota > Metazoa > Chordata > Lepidosauria > Squamata > Teiidae > Aspidoscelis > Aspidoscelis marmoratus. The sequence continues at coordinate 8,706,343 of MTQE01002560.1, read as the reverse complement.
TGTAAGTTAAAAAATGGATACAAGCAGCCAAGTATCGAAATGAAAATTAAAGCTAAATAAAGTAAGGAAACAGACACCTATTCTGTAGGTTTCCAGCAAGCAGGCCCTATTCAGAAAATCACTACAGTCTAGGTCGGTGATGGCCAACCTATGACACGTGTGTCACAGGTGACACACCAAGCCCTTTTGGGTGACACACATGGTCATCCTGTCACCTGGATGTGTAGTGCTTGTTTGTTCTTAAAGTGTATGAAATACCAACTTTCAATTGAAGATTTAGCAACAAAAGTCACTAATGTAAAGAATTATTTGGTTTTGCTTTTAATAAAATACATATATCAAAAATATAACTTTTTTACTAGAGCTACAAATATCACAAAATTATGGACATTTCTAGATGTGACACAGCACCTGAGTTAAGCTAGGTTTTCTTGCGAATTTTGACACACCAAACTCAAAAGGTTCACCATCACTGGTCTAGGTAAAGTAAACTAGCAAGTATTCTGATCCCAAAGTGTTCTCCAGCCCACAAAAACACAATGCAATGGACGGTATAGAAGCTGCCTCAGAGCCTCTCCTAATTTAGATGGAAGGAGGAACAGAATTGAGTGCCATCCACATATTGATGGCATCTCACACCAGACCTCCCAGTGGCTTCAAAATAGATGTTACAGCAGTAGCACTCTGTGGCAGCGCATGGCCAAGCTGCCAGGGGCCAGAGGCAGTAGTTTACGAACACTACTCTCAGTGATAGTCCCCACTAGTAGGAGCTGAACCACCATAACACAAATCCTCCCACTCCCAGCATGCAGAGGTCATATAAAAGGATACCCATGGTCAGTGACATCAAAAGCTGCTGAAAGATCTCTTTTGTGCATCATGATGACCCAGGGGTGAGTTTCTTCAGAAGCCAGGCTTAAACCCAGATGGAAGGCATTGAAGGTCTATTCTCACATGTTGGAAATAACTACAGTGGTACCTTGACATACGAGTTTAATTCGTTCTGTAACCTTGCTCTTATGTCAAATTGCTCGTATCTCAAAGCAATTTTCCCATTAATCCATTCCAGCTCCCAAAACACCACCTCAGTTGTTTTTGTTATGTACTGTACTGTATTTACATACTCGTATCTCAAATCTTGCTCTCATCTCAAAGCAAAATATCACTTGCTCGGCGGCTTGTATCTCAAAACACTTGTATGTCAGGGCACTTGTATGTCGAGGTACCACTGTATACCTTTTTCTTTCTTTTTTAAAGCAATTTCTTCAGACCTATCATTTTCAGCAGACATTTGTTACCCATTTCATGCATACCTTCACAAAGTTTTTTTTTTTTTTTACAAAAGGGAAAGCTGAATTTCATAATGATAAAATCTTGTAGCTAATTCTGTGCCACATTTTGTGTGTAATCCAGCACAGTGTAAATAACAACTCTTGGAGCATCACATGAATTTGTTTTTAGAATGTGGTCTTTAAGTTTTCATGTGATGAATTTTATCAGACTGTTGTCTTGTTTCTTGTTGCATTCAAAAAGCTAATTTTTCAGTTCACTTTTAAGCAATCTTTACCCACCGTGTTGATGAATAACTTAACGTAAAAACTACATCTAGTTGAGCAAACCTATTGAATTAATTTTTTAAAAAAACACTAGCAGAAATTATTATAGAAGTGCTGTGACAAATGCAGATCGTTCCCTGATACAAGTAATAGTGCTGCTTTAAAATACAATGTTCCGGCTGCAAAGAAATTTTCTTTCTTGTTACCTTTAGAGCTTTTCATTTACTTATTTTTTACTTAGCTGAATGGAGTCAGTTATTAATTTGCCGCAAAACAGCTGCTTCATCATTAAAAACAATCTAGTCTTCTAATAGCAGACTAGTTGGAAAATTAGAAAAACTTCACAGTGAAATTACAGTGGGAGACTGGCTGATGGCCAACTGGCTGATACTGAATCCTAATGTAAGAGAGATTCTTTCACTGAGTGAAATGAAACTGCATTGCTACAAGGGCAGCAAATTGGTTTCTTTATGTATTATATGGTTGTACCTATGAATTACTTTAGTTTGAACTGAGTTTTAAGTATATTATCCTTGGTCTTCCCTTTCTCAACCATCCTTTCCCTTGTATAATAATTGTACTTCTAGGAGATGCTTGCCCGCAGTGTCTTTTGATGGCTGAATGACTGGCTTAAGTGCCATGGAGTGCTCTAGGGATGCCTGTTTTGCCTCCTGTCACCAGAGTGATCCTCCTTCACCTCAGGGAAGCTCGGAATCCTTCCAAGACACCCAACCATGGCTTGTAATCAGGGTTCATCCAAACACAGTCTGATTGGAGCCATCATCACTGAGGCATGGATGGAAAAGGGTCTCCTGTGGTCTTTTGAGGAGTGCCATCAAATATTCACAGCATTTCCTTTTGTAAATGTGAATCTAGGCTTCTTTTGATTTTTTTTTCCAACTCAGTAGTTTTCTTCTAAAGAATTTCCCACTTCAGTAACATTAAATTATCCTTCAAGAAAATATTCAGACTGTTTTCATTTGCGGGACACCCCAGTGATGAAACTGGCAGACGATCTGATTTTCAGCTTTGCTATTTGTAATCCAAAACAAGGGGGCAATTGACACACACTGTGCAGATAATTTCAGTCTTCTTGTCCATGCAGGTTTTGTTGTTTCTCTGCCTCTCTTGCTCTGCTCTTATTGAATTGTATTTGCATTTCAGTTTCAATATCAAATGAGCCAGGGGAAGCTTTCAGGATAATGATATTACACTGTGTGCTTTCTTTTTCCTTTTTCTTTTTTTTAGTTGTTCTAAATTCTGAAAGTAAGTTAAACTCCATTGATCAGCCTATCTTTTTAAGTGCGTTTCAGAGACTGGATTAAAAAACATAATCAATTTGATTTAGAATAATCCTGGAAAGTATTCAGAAGAGAGAAGGGTTTTGGAATAACTACAAAAGGCTGGCTGATGGAGTTGCAAAACAGTAGTGCAAGTTTTTGTTTTTATGTTTAACGATGATGATGATGGTGATGAAGATGATGATAATGTGGTGAAATCTAGAGTATAGCCCTGAAACATTATTTTTCAAAGCGCATGAAGTACTACCTGCTTTTATTTTTAGACAGACAGGATTAGTAATGGGATCAAAAAAAGAGGTATAAAACAGATTTTGGTTTTCTTATTAAGAAAAGAACTGAAATAATATTTTCATCTCTTAGTATGTGTATTTCTACTAAAGGTCCCCAAAGGTAATAAAACCTGATAAGTGTTCAACAAAGCTGGTTGAAAGCTAAGTCAAAAGAACTGCCAGGTTAAACCTAACCAGTTCAGTTTCTCACCGTTGCTTTGATTTTCCTTTTAAAAAACAAAAACAAACACAATGTTTACCTTTATAGTTTCTAATGCCCCCTGAGTGTGCTCATCTGTCATTGGTCTGTTTACAAGAGATGTGCCACTCGGTTCTAATTTCTGATTGGCTGATAACTCCTCAAAACCAACTTGGCTGTTCTGTGGTGAGAAATCTATATTAATAAGCTCAATACTCATCTTCTACACCTTCACCCTGAACTTCTAGTAATGACACATTGCCCATCAGTAAACCTCTTTTCTACAACGGGTCATTCTATGGATTAACAGGTGAGGCAGCTTCCTACTCCACACTAGGGATGTGCATGGATGCAATTTTGGGGATTCGATATGAATTGAATATCCAAAGATTCAAATCGATTTGAATGTTTAAAATTTGAATGTATCCACATTTGATTCAGATCTAATACATTCAAATCTATTAGTATAAATTTTCAATTCATATTTGAAGATACAAAAGTCAACAACATTTGAATGTGTCCATATGCATCCGTATGCATCTCATTTTTATCCCGTATGCATCCAGTTTTTGTCCCGTATGCATCCAGTTTTTGTCCCGTATGTATCCATACAAGCAGGTACCGATACAAATAAGACGTTTATGGATGCATACACATACGAATGTCTGAATAATTCATACGAATGGTTTGAAAGATTCAAAAATTTGTACAAATGTTACATTCGAATTTAAGGACATTCGATTTGAGTTCAAATGTCTGAATTTGATTGAATTTTGAATGTTTCAAATATTTGTTCATATCGTTATTCCACACTCCTTCGAGTTTACTTTCCCTTCTGGATGGCTGTAGAACTGAATTACCTTCAACTTCCAGCAAGATCACTTCTTGCCATTTAAAACACAATACTTTCTGTTGGATAAGGCAGCATTCCTTCAGGAAGCACAGGCTGTATTCTCCCTTGGGTAGGTGGGGGAAGCACTTTGAAGACTTAAGCCCTTTCCCCACTATGTGGCCTGTTCTGGCCTGTGTGGTGGGGTCTAGTGAGTGTGGCCCATGCTTGAATGGGCTAACAGTAGCTTGATCCAAAAGCTGTCCACATTGTGACCCATTCCCACATGCTGGCTTTGAAGCAAGCACGGAGCCGTTCCTGTTGCTGTTAGGGGACATTTTGGCCATGTGCAAACTGCCAGCACCATTTCCCTGGTGTGCTACCTGAATGCCTCCTCCCCCCCCCCCATGGTTTTTCTGCATTCAAGGGCATGCTGCCTGCACATTCTTTGTAATCCAGAATACAGATCTTGTAGATCTTTTTAAAGAGGTATACAGCAAGGTATACAGCAACATTTTGGTGCCGTATCCTGCTCCACGGCTTCCTATTGTGGAAGTGAATAAAGATCTTGTAGATCTTTTTAAAGAGGTATACAGCAAGGTATACAGCAACATTTTGGTGCCGTATCCTGCTCCACGGCTTCCTATTGTGGAAGTGAAATCAGTTAATGAAAGAGGGAACTTCTAGTTTTCGGCAATAAATGTAGAAGAGTGGGGCTTGGATTGGAATATGTAATCAGTCCAAGGTACAGTGTAGAATGGGCCTAAATCTCTGGGCTCAGAATCACAAGGTAGAGAAAAACATGGCTTCTCTTGATTCCATTATATGTAGCTACAAGTATATTCCCCACAGGCTATGATGAAGCTCATTTTGTTTTGCTCTTACTAGCTTAGCATATGTACTGAATGATACTTTACTAACAAATCTCTTCTGGCAGCTGTCAAGTTATTTACAGCTAAAACAGTACTACAACATTTATATGGATGCACTTAAGTCCTTATGCCAAGTTTAGGACACTTGAGAGAGTTCAATCAGACTTTCTTAGATCTCTTTCTAATGCTTCTAATTAGGTTTCTAGTGCTCTATAAAGACTGGAGGCTAGTCTGGCTGGAGCAGAGATATAAATAGCTGTCTCCACTTTTTGGTTAATATTGAACTGTGCTGTGGTAGGGCTGGTCCTTGTCGTTTTGGAAGGCAATGGATGTTCTGGTCCCATCGCCATGCATGGCTAAAAAGCTCATGTGAACTTTGTAGCCAGCCCCTGAAAGCTCCAGTGGCCAGGAATGAAAGTTCCTGACATCAGACACCTCAGGTGTCCCATTTCATCTTCACAAAAAGGCATTCTCCCAAAATGGATTCCCTGCAAACCAGAACATGGAGGTGTGTACTCTCTGCATGCCCCTGTGATCTGGATTTTCACCTGCCAATATGCTGGTAGTCCTTCCAATCTGGAACACATTCTTCCTGATCCAGATGAAGCAGACTAGTCATGAAGCAGGGCTTCTTTAATCCGCACTAACATGAGGAAGGGAGTCCTGTATTCCACCTCTTTGTCTGTAGTAAAGGTAAGTGCAGAAAGACCCTATGTATCCATCATTGGTTTATATTGTATATTTTCCCTAAACATGTTGTTACTGTATTTCATGTATCCCTGTTATTTTTTTTTGGGGGGGGGGGAGTCTATAACCTCAACATATTATTTACCTCATACTACACATTTATTTTCCAGTTCAAATATAATAAAAAGCTTTTTTATATAATCAAGAGAAAGAGACTGTGTTAATTTTGTGTTCACACTCCACTTTCTGCCTTTTGTCTGACATTATATGCAACTTCATATTTCTGAAAAGCAAATTATTTCTAATTATTTTGATTTCAGTTGGTAGCTGAGTGTGTCCAAAGTATCTTCCATGAAACTTGTGTGGGCTGAAGAGACTAGAGGCCTTTCTGTACTTATAAATAAACCAGTATAGTACAAGACCTAGATTCTTTCTGGGCTTCAATCTTCCACATTCTGGTGCAGACTAGAGAGGCCATGCTCCCTGGCAGGTGCTACCCCCCAAAGTGGTCACCTAGATCAGGACAGTGGTAAACCTTTTAAAAAGGAGTAAGCTGGCCCAGAGGTATGCGTGGATGGGTGCTTGTCCTGTGGGGCAATTTAGTGGCTCATTTTAATGCCATGCCAAATTGCACAATCAAAATGGGTCTTCAAGGCCAAGAACTTTATTTCCTTGCCATCAGAGGCCTCACAGCAAACTCCAGAGCTCCTGTGAGGTTCAGAGTGGCATGGGAGCAGTCCTGGAGTGGACATCCCAAATGCAAATGGTTTTGTTCTGGTACAGCTAGAGCAGTCCAGGCTAGCTAAGTATGAAAAGGCCCCAAATATGGTGCAATTTCCAGGTTGCTTTTCCTGTAAATCTGAAGTTTCCCAGATGCCTCAAACACTGCTGCCGTCTGGGAGCAGGCAAAATAAACTATGCATTTCCTTTAGTTTATTTTTAAATATGTGTTTAGTGCAAAATTAGCCACCAGTCTCTTTAAACGATTTAAAAGCATTTGAACAATTTCAAGGCCTTCCAGGGAAAACAATTAGAAATTAACCAAAGATGGAGAATTGACTTTTGCCATGCAGTGAGAAAAGAGGAAAAATAAAGTGTAACACTTACACTCTTACAGAACCAATTACTGATCCTTGCAAATGAGCACCTGACCCTGTCAGCAGACCTTCTACCCATTCACCTAGTCAGCAATAGCCATGCTTAGAAACAAAGACTGAATACCTGAGACTTTCCTTCCCTGTTGCAAACTTCTCTGAGAAGTTGTAGCCAAAGTAATAAACCTGGGGCACATTTCTATTTCTATATCTTCATATTTGACTAATCCACCAGCATAAGAACCATGCAAGTCTGCTTTTTCATACTCCATAAAATCTGATTAAAATGATAATGGAGTGGCCCTAGACCTTGAAGCCCAGTAGCAACAAGACCTTTTCCATCACTGCTGGAACCAGACCCAATTAAAGTGTGGGCAGGAGCTTTCTCAGTCCTGTGGAGAAGTGCCCCAGACCATAGTTGCAAGTTTTGCAACAGCAGAGGAAGCTCACTGATGCTGTGTTGTGCTGGTTTCACCTTCTGTGACACCATTTCTCTGATATCAAATTGTACCTGTGGAATTTTGCATTTTAAAAATATCTTGAAATGGCGAACCACCTTGAGCCATTATTTTGGGCAGATGATACATATGTGTATTCAGCTGATTGATTGGCGTGATTGCCACACATTGCATCAGCGGTTAATTTTGTGAATGACCCCCTATGTATAATTTAAAGCTTCCTCTGTTTTGCATATGGGTATAAGGGATGCAGGCTCAGTCTGTCTATAATGTATAGCAGCTTTATCGATACGCTATTCTGATAAAGTAGACCATCGACTCTTCATTCTTGTTATTCTTTGTCCATAAATGAGACGGACCAGGAAGCCTTTGAAACAGAGACCTACTGCAGCTAGAGAATGGCCTGCTGAAAACTACCTATTAAAACTATGGCTATTATGAAAGCTTTTAAAAGATCTTTCAATGCTAGATACTGTCTTTCTAGGCTATCTTGTTCTCAACTCTCTCCTAAGTAAGGTTTCTGCCTGAAGCTGAGTAGAAATGACAGCTTATAACTAAATCTTTCTCATGCTTCTAGGCCATTATTTCATATGCACTCTTTAGGCACCTGTTCCTGCCCTTATGGGTCTTCCTATCCCCTGAAGAGGTTGGTGCATCCTGCTATGTAGCTAGACTTGCAATGCTTATTTGACAGTGTGCAAATTTTGACAAAGTGCAAATAAAGTAGGCATTTTTTAATTTGACAGTGTGCAGATAAACTGGTTTGAGGCTTATACTGTGGTCCCTAATCAAAGACCTCTGGGTATCTGAGGACTAGGCAATGAAATGCTTCTGTCTCCTTCAGCCAGTATTCTTACAGTGTGCACTATGTCCCCAAAGAGAAGACTATGGCCAGGAACGCAGGAGACTAAAACTCAGGTGAACCTATAACACCCTGGGGTTCTAGCTGAATTTGGGGACTGCTGTAGGCACCATTCCACTGTTACAGTGTTCCTCCAAGACTCTGGAACAATGGGTGATTTGGATTTGGATTGCCTACATCCCAGGGCAGTCACTCCACACCTACCGTGCTGTAGAACCCAGTGTTCTGGAAACTTTTTTTTTTCCAGTGATAGATCTTAGGGTGCTTTCCCACTAGCACTAAGTACCTATTAAGTACCCATTGGGGACCCATTAGGCTCAGAGCAGGAAGACCCCATTTCCACTGCAGACCCCATTAGAGCCACATTTGTTTCCACCAGTTAAAGGGGTCTACAATGGGGTCTTCAGGCATCAAATCTGGATTGTATGGAGCACATTTCCACCGTGAACAGGCAATCAAGCCTAGGGGAGGCACACCCATGGGGGCTGCCCCAAAACCCAAAGCTCTGAAGCCTGTGCACAGTCTCCAAAGCTGGCTTCGAATAATAGCACAGGCTCCACACGAGAGCAATGTCAGTCCTATGGACCTTTGTCAAAGGCTCCGGAGAATCTTCAGAGCGTCTATGGAGATTGCACCCACTGTCCCCGCAAAAAACCTGGGGTGACGAGGGCCCCCCATGTGGATTGATCCAGATTTGCCACATGGCTGCTCTGGTGTTTCCACTGCGGGCAGGCTGGCACCTATTGCTGTTGGGTGCTGCACTGCCTGTGGGATGCATCGGGTACGTCCCTTAATCCAGATCTATTAGATCCAGATTAGATGAAGGACCCATTCCTTAGATCCAGTCATTTTAGATCCGGATTAAGGGAAGTCAGTAGAAAGCCCCCCATAGAATGCATGTCATTCATTCCACTTCAGAAAGCTTGTCAATAACATCTGCATTTGAAACAGTAACTTCTAGTACAACAGATATTTGAAACCCTCCTCCTTTCTTCAGTGCCCACTGAAGACATGCTTTTTTCACAGTTTTATATATGTTAGATTGATCTGTAGTACTAATATGCTTTTTTCTAGAGAGTGACATTTTCAGGTGTTGAACACCACCATCATCTGTCTACTGATCACAAACAATTTCATCTATCATATATCCCAAATTACCAGTAATGTCAATTTGCCTTACAGTAGCTCTATATTGATCCACATTTTTCTCTGCTTCTGCTTTTGTTGGCAAAGATCTACAAAATTATGCTATGATATTAACTCTTAAGTACAAAAATCTTCCCTAAAGTAGTTAAAGCTGTCTCATATTTCTTATTCACCATGTGCAAACTGCAGGAGAATCTTTGAGCTTCTGTTTCCAACCAGCAGATAAGTAATCTATACTTCTTTGCCTCTGGAAGTTCCTTATCATGAATATTCGATGTATAGACATCACACATTCTAACCTAAGAAGTAAATGAAATTGTAGGTGCACTTGGATTTTAATGGAAAAACAGCAGTGGAATAAAAGAGACAAATGTCTGAAGCTTGTTTGTTCTGTTTATCCTGACATTCAGCTTGAAACCAGCTTCCTCTCCCCATTTTCAGGTGCTTTTATTGTTTTCAGTAGCTTCATTGTATGCCTTCAGGTATAGGCATGCATACATACAAATATCCCCTCCATTCTTTGTCTTGAGTGACACTCACCTAGCAGCACTATGAGTGTATTCAAACAGGGTTTTTTGCATAATTATTGAGGAATTGTAGTTGAATTGCCAGACGTGTAGTTGTTCCAAAATTTTGAAAAAAATATAATGCAATAAAACTATTGTAGGAAAAACAACTACAAAAGAGAAAGATTTTAGTTATTCTGCTAACACTCTCCAGTCTGGATTACTTCTGCAAGACTTTCTGAGGACACAAGAGAGAATTCAAAGTGAACTTTGAAGTTATGGAAATCAGTGGTTTCTCCTCACAGCCAATGCAGAGTGGGTAGATTACATGGACAGCAAATTCTCAATATAGGCCCTGTCCCCATGCAATTGAAAGTCTGCTGGAACTCTTCTTTTGCCTCTGAGCCCCATCTAGGCTTTACAAGGCGCTTAGGGAGCTTAGGAAAGTGTGACACCCGCGATAAAATACGTGCACTTTAAAGAAGAGTTCCAGCGCTCTTTCGGTGATTCGCGGGTTTTGCTCGCTATATCTGCCTTGAGGACGCTCCGTGGCAAAAGGGGCGGGGATTGCTTGCCTGCACACACAGCCAAAAAGCATTCACACATCTGAGAAATGCAGCAGGTTCGCTTCCTTTCCTTTGTAAAAAGAGCCAGAATTGCTCAGAATTGCAACATTGTTATCAAGTGATCTGTGAAAGCCTTAAAAGAGAATGAGCGAAGGATTGCGCTGCCGATGCCTGCAGCTGCTGACTTTGCCGGGGCAGAAAGCCTTTTCTAACAGAGAACTGAGTGAAAGTAAGTGCTGAAAGTGAATGAATGAGCGATCATCTGCCTTTGCTAGGGGCGGGAAGCCGTTTCAGGAGACGGAGATCTGGCTATTTTTCCTTTTAACAAGAGAGGGGGCGGGGGGAAAAAGATGCCCGGAAAGAGAAGACGGCTGCCATGGGGATGGAAAGTCCGTTTAGATCGCGGCTACCATGGGGACGCTTATTCCGGAAGTGGAGGGGACTTTTAAAGTCAGCTATAACAGAGTGACGGCAGAGGAAGCCGAGAGGGGCTAATAAGTCTTTTGGGGACAGGGCCATAATGGAGTGACTGCGATTCTTAGCAGGGTTAAAATGTCCTACGTTACTTTTGCATTGGGAGAACACAGAATAATTATGAAATAAGAGAATATAGTGAAATAATTATGTGTAGTCTGAAGGCAACCTAAATGCAATTGCCAGAATAACTGTACAAAAAGAGTCATTATAAATGTTTGGATTGCTTGCAATGATATTTTTATTGTAATATTAAGTTCACCTAATAGGTGTAAAAATTTCACTCATATAAAAACCTATTTGACTTTTAACATGTAATTTAAATTAATATTTAAAAAGAACAAAAAACCTAAAAATATAGATTTCCCCCTCATCTTTGATGTTTTATGAATTTCATGTAATAGTTTTTTTCCCTTTCTTTTTTGATCTATAGATTTTGATTATGTTTTATTTTACTGCTCTTGAACGGGTGAAGAGCAATATAAAAAGTGTGTTTGTTTTTTTAAGTGCAGTTTTAAGGATTGATAATTTAATTTATTTTTCCCTTTTCCTCTCCCCAATTATCTTTCTCCCCACCCCTCTTTCCCTTTATTAGTTTGATTATAAGGCTGTGGTCAGTGTTTTTCTTGCCTTTGTTAGCTGAGGAACAACCCGGGAAAAAAGCTATGAAATTTCACTTATCTTTGATCTGGATTTTCAGGAAAGAATGCTAACAAATGTATCTTAGCTGTGCAAGAAAGCATTGCACCGAGAGATTTTTTCTTTCTTTCTCACACTTTACTTTCAAAGATAGGTATACATTTTATTCTCCTTATTTATACTTCATGCTCACTCTTCTTTGCAAGTAGAAGGCTGCTTATAAAATGTTAAACTTAAAAGTATGCTGTGTGGACCTAAGTGCAGCAGTAACTACAACACATGTTTGAGTGCATCTGGTAATGAATAAATCATGACTTGCCATATCTCTGTTATTTCAAAAGAAGCAAAGGGAAGCTGAACTTTCTGCTTTGCAATAATTATCTGAGCCAACTGCTATGACGGAAGAGGAGATATATGGGGGGAAATACTGACATACTTGCTGCTTTTATCTGCTTTGTATTTATTGCCATGGTGCGAAATACCACTGCTCTGTCCACCTGCAGTGAATGGCTGCTTCCTGATTAGTGGCTTCTAAAGTTACCCAGTAATGGCTCTTCCTCTGCAAGCTGAAGGAGAAATAGACATTCACATTCTATACTTTCAAAGTAAATGCTTCTCCTCACTATTAAGGATGTGCATGAATGAAATCAGATGTTTGAATTTGCAAATTTTTGCATCAGAATGAACGTATGGACATTCAAACATCCAGAACTTAAAGCAAAATGAATAGTACACCTGGCATGCGAATATAAAAATTTGATTGGATTTTCACATTTTTGGGGTTAGGGTTTGGCAAGTCATTTGGTGCTGTTTGGGTGCTGTTTGGGCTCACATGGGCCGGGTGTGGATCCAAGAACACTCCCAGCCCATCACCACGTCATTCCTGGCAACGCAGACCAGGTACGGACCGGGCGCGGATGGAGGCTTCCCCATGCAAACTGTGCCAAACCCTGGCACGGGGGAGCACCGTCCACTCCTCTCTGCCCCGTCTTTTCTCATTGGAAGCCAGACTGACGTCAGCCCACCCCTGTGCCACATTTCCCCCCCCCTCACTTAGTGGCACCGAAAGCCAGGACTGGGCTGGGAGGCATGGAAAAAAAGTTAAAGCTTACTTCGTAACAATAAATTTATAAATAATTTTAAAAGACTGAAGGCCGCTAAGAGTTTTAGTGGCAGTTAGGCGCTTGAGCAGTTTTGTGTGCCTCCACTCCACCGGGAACCATGAGAATGCCCACCAAGTTTAAAGGGGAGAAAATCAAAGGGTTTGAAAATTAACAAAAATGAAGCCATTATCCAGCCTGCCTTGGCAATTGGGAAACAGGGGTGGAAATATTTCTGTGGAAAATGCAGAAAATTAAGCCAATATGCTGCCTGCCTTGGCGAACAGGATTTTAAAATGTCAGCGGCTGTGATCTCCAATGCACAGGGCAGGAACGGCAAGTACACCCCACCTCCTAATGACATGAGCTCCAATCTCCTCTCTGATTAGCCTGTGATCGTCCCCATGCGCAAAGACTTGTATTTTCAGGTATCAAATTTGGCCCTGTTGTGGCACGGTTTGGGGGGATTTGGTCCGTTTTCCGCGGGCCAAATCCAAAATGCATGGCAACGCCCCTTGCCCATCCCGCATTCGGAACCATACCAAACCTGCATGGGGGCACAGCCTTAGAGTACTTTACTGATGAAAATAGGCTTTTCCGATTTAAAAAAGCCACAAAAGATGCTCGGCTGTGAATGTGAATGTTCAGCCGGAATGTTTGATTGCAAAACAATTTTTCATTCACAGACATCCCTACTCACTGTGTATGTTCTGCTATGTTTGATCCAATTCACCTGAACAGCCATTTGCAACTCATCTCACTGTCCTTTGTGGGGGACAATAATCTGAAAAAAAAAATAGGAAAGCAGTGACTGTACGGATGCAGCATATGGATGATGCTTAAAAATCTCAGCAATTCTACAGTCTTTATTAGGGATGTATCAAGCCTTCGTTCCAAAGATGCTTATTTCTTATGAACTGTTTAAGAGAGGCCTGGGACTGTCAGATGCTCTAGACAACAACCTTGATTTCTCCTAGACACCTATAAGGATTCATGGGTAACTAAGTCCCAGTGAAAAGATGCACGAACCCGCATTTGCCAGAATCATAGCCACTGCCATCATCAGGTTACATTATGCATTTGCGCAATGTCATGGTATGCTTGTGTGAAGGTGTCATCTGCAAGCCTAATACCTTTTCCACCCACCAAAACAAGCTATGATATTTCCATGTAGGTAGAAGTGTGCTATTTTTACTCAGATTTCTTTATCCAAATTCTCAGTCCAGGAATGAAATGCCTGAAAACAAGACAAAACCTATAAAACCTTGAAATGCTTACACTCACAATTTCCTTCACTTTGAGAAACAATGGGTGTTTTTCCACTGTCACTAGAAGTACCCATTAAGTACCCACTTAATGGCATTTTTGTACCCATTAATGGGTACTTAATGGATACTTCTAGTGACAGTGGAAAAACACCAAGTTAACAAGAAAAGATCAGGAAAAGACGAAGTTTTAAAAGTTGGGCAGCAGAACAAGTGCCCAAATTTTTCCTAAATCTTTATGGCAAAAATATGAGATCTTAAATGGAAATAAAAGTTTAAAGAATGAACTGTTCAGTCTTAGCCCTGTCTTAGCAAAATGTACCCCTTTCTGCTCAGTGGTGGGTACTCCAGAAAAGTTAGGATTTTAAGTTACAAGCGTATCTTTGTAACTGACATATGCAATCCATTTTGAATAGGAAAAAGTTCATGCTTCCTTTCCAGCAGTACAACCTTCTGTTCACAGGTTTATTTATTTGGTGTTTCTCCTGTATTCTACAAAGGGATTAGCAGATTACATTTCCCCCCCTGCCAAAATCTGTTAGCTTCTGCCTTCTAATTACTTCTCAGTCTCAGAATTGTTTCTTCCTTCTTGTAAACAGTGAATAAATTTGGAGACACTATTGGTGAACATCTCGCATTTCCACTGACATCAAAGAGATTTGACTTCAGGACTTTTCTTCTATCCACATTTCAATTTATTTCCTGAAATCAGACTATTTAAGTGTTACAGATGAGAAGCGGCTTCGCAGATGGGTATCTAAAAAACTTTTTTTCTCCCCTTTGGTGTTAGTCATCAAATAATGGATTCAGTTTATTGAAATGTGGCTGTCAGAGCACCCATTTATTTGGCCAGGAGCCCTATTAAAAAGAGTAGAATATTTTCCCCATGAAGATTCTTCCAGGCAGCAGGATTAGGACACCTTTGATTGACTGTAATTGCTGCTCTGCTTATGTTCTTCCTATGCTGGTTTTGTTATTAATGTTAATTGGAGGCCATGGTGTCTGCGTGCAAGTGTGTGTGTTGTGTGTGCGAGTGAGGAAGTATTCCTGAGAGGAAAACATTCCTGGGAGGAAAATACCGTGTTATTGCTTTCTTTCAGCAATGTTAATTTAATGTTTTCTTAATGCATTTTTTTTAATTATGCTTCTTTTGATGCTTCATTTGTTAGCCTATTGAGTTGTTTTTGATAAGGTAAACCTGGGTACAAATTAGTAAATAAATTCCATCCTGAGGAGATTTGTAGTGTGGCCTAAGACAGCAACAACAACACCAGGCATTCGTCTTACTTCTTTCCACTAAGTCTTGTCAAATGGTGCTGCTCCAAGGTTTGTCGGCTTCTCGCATTTAAAACGGCATCCTTTTCCTGTTTTCTCCCCAATTCCCTTTTGCCTTCCATATCTCATGCGACCAGAGGAAATGTTTCTGACCCCTGTTAGCAGCTGTTGGTCTTCTAATATCATCTTTAAGTTGTCAAGGAGACAAGGTAATTAGCTCATGCTGCACTACTTCTTCAGCTTTCTCTTAGCATGCACAAATCCTTTTATATTACATACTTGGAGTTTTTCCTCCTCCTCTGCTTCTTTTCCTTCTCCTCTTTCTTCAAGATAACTTAATATGATTGCCCTTTTTGGTCTCTAAATATTTAGGGTGATGTTTACTGCACATCATGGTCCTTCTGGAGATGATGGATAGTCCCATCACTTTCCTGTGTATAAATAGAAGTTTGTCTCCTCCACCATCTGTCCTGTTGCTGCTTTCATGCTTCTCTATGAGTAGGGCTGTCATCAGACACAGCAAAAAGAAAAAGCATCTCTGAGGTGGCTCAGAGCTGGCTTTGAAGTGGGATTGTATGCACACCAGTCTGCCCCTCCCCTCCATAAACATTCTGTGTTAGAAAAGGTGGAAGAGAGAAAGGTTGGGAAAACAAGGGCCACACTCTGAGGCATATCTGACGTGCCCCTTTTGTTTAGTTTGAACACAGCCT
Source organism: Aspidoscelis marmoratus (assembly GCA_014337955.1). Lineage (NCBI taxonomy): Eukaryota > Metazoa > Chordata > Lepidosauria > Squamata > Teiidae > Aspidoscelis > Aspidoscelis marmoratus. The sequence goes on along the minus strand of MTQE01002560.1, from coordinate 8,690,535 downwards.
AAGGTTGGTGTCCAGTGGAGACCCAATCCGTTGCTCAAGTAAAACTGAGCAAAACCAAAGGTTTAAAATTTGTGCCTGTTGCTTCTCTACCTCTACTGCCCTTTGGGCCCAGACCACTGCTTCAGCCTTATGCCTCCTGCAAGGAACCCACCTTCTCTGATTGGATTTGGTCTTTATTCAGCATATTCAGCATATCCACTGCTTCGATGTAGGCCTCAGTGTTTGTGTTGCTGTTGTTCTATTTTAAATGAAGCTGAATGAATTTGGAGAACAGTCTGTGTCAGCTGTAGATGATAAAAAGACAGTGGCAAGCAAAAAGAGCACCCATGGGCCTCAGCATCAGGGTGGGGGACAGGGAGGTCAAATGTGTGCTAGTCCTTTCTGAGAAAAACAAAGAGAAAGTGTTATTTCTTACAGATAACATAAGAACATAAGAGAAGCCCTGCTGGATCAGGCCACAGTCCATCTAGTCCAGCATCCGGTCGCACACAGTGGCCCACCAGATGCTCATGGGCATCTCGAGCAGAGACAAGGACAAACGTTTGTCTGCTCTCAAATCCCAGCAAATGGCCTTAGAAGTGCCCCGCTTCTCTCCCTCCCGCCCAGCCTGATCCAGTGGCACAATTTTCTCCACTCACTTTTACTGGCTTGGTGGTCCATGAAAAAGACTTTTATTTGGATACTACAGATAGGGGTGGGGAATCTTCTCTTCCTTCTGAATTGTGCTTGGAATACTTCCTTTTCCATGCCTGGGCCTTCACAATGAGGATGGGTGAAAAATGTTCATCACTTTCTCAATTTGTACGAATTGCAAATGTTTGAAACTTCATGTTTGAATTGAATATTGTTTATATTTGAAGGCTGACTTTTGCATGCAGAGTAAAAGCTTTTGGGCCCAGTGTTCTCCAGAGTGGATTCAGATCAGATTCAGGTTGGATTGGTGTGCCTAGCACATTCAAAGTAGCTCCATTCACAAGAATACAAATTTCTGTCCCATTTGCTTCAATATGAAGTGAATGGGAAAAAATGGTGTGTGCTTCCCTGCTGCACAGGGGTAGAGAATTTGTTTCTCCTGGAACCTCCCAATAAACCATTTTTTTTCTTTTCCTGGGACCACATGGCATGATGATGTCCCTGCTGAGTGACTGTGTAATGTCTTTTGTGTCACTCGCTGTAGTCTGCTCCAGCATGCAGATGTCAGGCCCCTATTCTGCGATATAATTTGGAATATGGCCCAGTGCAGAAAGCGTTCTTCTTTCTTCCTCTCCTATTTTTCTGGGATGGCCTGCAAATGGCAGCCTCTAACCACATTTCTTTCCTATGCTTGTGTGAATGTAGAATGTACAAGATCTTAATTTTCCTTTTCAACCTCCCTTTCTCTTTTCTGATTCCCTCCTTTTCCAGAAGAACCTAGGTGTCTGAGTCAGTGAATTTAGCATAAGGATCCTTCTTCATTGTGTACCCTATTGAGCTAATAAAATTCCCTTTTAGAGTATATTTGCTGCATGTCTGGATTGGTAGATAAACTCTCGGGATGAACCAAAACCAATGCTGAGTGAGTGAGTGAGTGAGTGAGTGAGTGAGTGAGTGAGTGAGTGAGTGAGTGAGTGAGTGAGAAAGTAAAAGTCTTAGAGTGCAAGAGCACATTTTGTAACAAAGTTTGTGGAGTATATGAATGTAGTTGGGAGTCTTGGGCTTAAGCATGATGCACGCTGGGTGAAATTGCCCCCCAAATGAAGCTAATGGGATGCTCTGAAATATTTAAAGGAGAGATACCCATGGAACTAATCTCTATTTGTTTAGCTGTTTCTGTTACTACTTCAGATATTTATGTTGATTTTATTTAGCTAAAAGCTCTCTTTAGAACATTGTTCATATAATATGTAGGTTGGTGTGCGCGTATAAATGTATGTTAAATTTACTTGGAAGAGATTTATTCAGTGAAAAAATTGCAAATGAATGCAAATAGGATGTTATTGTTTGAAAGCTGTGATTTATTACTATAGGATATTAGAACAGGGAGAGTTTGATTTATAACACTGAATAGCAAATGGGAACTAGTCATAAATTACAGCATGAGGGCCTGCTCTAGGCTAGCTTTTACAGGGATGTAGGACAACTTAAAACTGAAACAAAGTGGCCTTTTTCTTGTTTTTCTTCTTCATGGACTGGCTGATAATATACAAGTCATCATGGTGTAGTTGGTGCAAGTGTTAGAACACAATCATGTGCATGTTTAGATACTGTTTAAAGAGGCTTACTCCCAAGTAGTTGAAAAATAATTGCAGACTGAAGCAGACAGGACTTTTTTCAGATGCCTCTTTTAGAAAACCCATCTCTTGTGCAAACACACAAAAAATGGAGCATTCAGACAGTAAAACAAATAAGCTTACCTAGAGCAGGGTGTGGGCCAACCAAACAGCCTGAACCTCATTCCTATACATCTTCAGGGTTGACGGGTGTGTTTCAACCTTAATGCTGAGTTTTATTGGAAGGCCTTTCGGTCGGAGACCCAAAAAGAGGGGGAAACATTTGCACAAATGGTGGCAAGTGGTTGGATCGAAGTAGATCTAGTGCTTTTTTCACTTCAGCACTTTCACCAAGAAAAAGAAAGTGGCTGGAGGAAGAAAGGTTTTTCTGTTGTTTTTGTTTTTGAATTTGGCCACCTCCTGAGGTCTGGTCTTAGGTATTTTGTAAGGAGTGTTGGCTGTGAGTTGAGCTGCTGTTCCGAGGTATGTGACTGGTGTAAGTAGGAACACGCAGCGAACCGAGGGGAAAAGTATTCTTGTTTGTTTTGTTTACCTGAAGGGGAAAGCAAAGCTCCCTACAGGCCACAACCAAAACTGGTGAAAGCTTAATAGCAGTTCGTGAGGTAAAGCGCAAGGGTAATTGTCACAGGACTGCTGGCAAATGTGAAGCCTAGACTCTGAGGTGATTGTGTGGGTAAATGTAGGAGTCTAAGGTTGGAAGACCCTATGAAACTGCAATATATGTACATGAGCAAGTAGGCTTTTGTTCTTTTTTGGAAAAGGAAATTTAGCTGACAAGTGAAAGAGAACAAGCTTTGTGGCAGGTAGCTACATAGCCACGCTTGACAAGAGGTACAAGTAGACACACAGAGGATTGTAGTGGGAGTCAAGAAAATTAGTTGGGATGGAGACTAGACACTAAAAGTATACATTGCCAGTGACCAGTGAAGACAATGCTGGGGCAGAAGGACAGCAAACCCAGGAGCAGGGAGATTTTGAAGAGGCAAGTCAGGGAGGCTCTGATTTTGAAAGGGATGAACTAGAAATTTTAAAAGTGAAGCTGGAGCATGAGAGGGAGTTAAAACAACTTGAAGCTCAGGTGACTTTGGAATGGGAAAGATGGCAGCATGAGCTTGCAATGGAGGAACTGAGGCAGGCAAGACAGCAGCCACAGCAAGCAGACGCTAGTGGACTCGCTGTGAAAATAGATATGAAAAGATTCCCTCAGTTTAATCAGGGAGATTGCCCAGAAAGCTTCCTGCAGTCTTTTGACTGTGCGTGTCAAGAAATGTCTATCCCTGAGGAGAGGAAGATGACCTTCCTTCGTCCTAAGCTGTTGGGAACCCTCCTCAAAATTTGTGTGAATATGGGGGATTTGGAGGCAAACGGTTATGGGGATGAAACCAGGGAGGGGGGAAGAAGGTGAGACTGCTCTGCCTCTCAGGGGTTTTATTGAAAACCTAACACTGTCCAGCTCTGAAGTGAGAGGGCTAGAAGGAAACTGTTTTCCCTAATGTGGGGTAGGTGTCGTAGCCATTTCCTGGAAAGCTAAAGTTGCCCAGCTGGGGCAAAATTAACCAGCTCAGTAAGAGTTACTTTGTTTCTTGGCAACAGTGTGAAAGAAGAGAGTGCCTTTAAAAGTTCATGAAATCATACTTACGTTCTGTTCACAATAAATATGTTATGTTGGTATTCTAGAAAGCCTGAAGGTTATTTCTTTGAATAGTGACCTTCGCAACGGGTTAGCTCTGAATATAGAAAAGGTGCTGGAAGTGGATCTTTGATGGCATGTTATCTGCATGAAGCTTGCTGCTGCCATGCGTGTCTACTGCATCCTTAGAACAGTTAAATCTGCTCTGAGGAGGAGGAGGAAGAGGAAGAGGAAGAAGAGCTGGCTTTTCTGCTCCTGCTTTTCTTACTCTATTAAGGGGACTCAAAGAGGCTGACAAAGCTTTCTATTCTTCTACCACAAAAGAACACCCTGTGAGGCAGGTGAGGCTGTGAGAGCTCAGAAGAGAGCTGTGACTAGCCCAAGGTGGCCCAGCTGGCTTCCGGGCAGGGAGGGTGGAATCAAACCCATTCTTCCCAGATATGAGCCTGGCTTCCTAACCACTAGACCAAACTGGCTCACTATAAGTACATTACAACCAGAATAGATGCACCCTATGTCTTAACAAAGTACATTACAACCAGAATAGATTATTGAAGTAAGCAATAGAATATAATCTCCTTGTAAAGTTCATTTGGATTCTGTTAATAGCACTTGCCAGAGGTTCCAAATGCAAATTAAAAATCAAAGAAGCATGTAGACAGCTTTGCCTGGTTCCTTTATGGAGTGAAAAATGAAAATGTGCCATTAGTCCCTTTGGATCTTAGAGCTGGATATATTAAATAAGTGCACGCATTAAAAAATTGTGAAGGAAATAAACTTCTGATGATTCTTGTCAAAACTTTTTCTCAAGATCAAAAGAAGCAACAGCAGTTAGCCCTTGCCTATTTCATCATCATTCAGAGGTGATTAAACAGATACCTAGATTTTGTAAATCTTAATTAATCACTTTGCCTACTCTAGAAATAATATCTCGGGTGTGCTAGCTAAAATTGCAGTTAATATTTTAACATCAGCTTGGCTAGTGAAATGAGGTGAAAGTTAACACATTGACTCTAGTGGCCTGGGCCCAACTCCCAAGTGCCAAACTTAGAGTTATTTCACACTGACCAGTATACAGGACCACCAAGTATACTAAGAATCACCTTTCTGCAAGTTAGTGCCATGTAATGGAGGCCCTGTCCTCTTCTAGTACATCCAGTATGCACACCTCCATATTAAAGTATCTGCTTTATGTCCAATAGCATATCATACACTTGTCAAAAAAAGTAAGGCAACACTTAAGTCACACTTTGGATCTCAATCCAATGTGTCTGGAGAGACAGCATTTAAGAGGGGACCTGATTGACGTATATAAAATTATGCATGGTATAGAAAAGGTGGATAGAGAAAACTTCTTTTCTCTATCACACAACACTAGAACCAGGGGGCACTCTGTGAAGCTGATGGGTAGGAGAGTCAGATCTGACAGTTTGGTCATAAGCAAGCACACCAGTATCCCATTGGAAGTATTTCATAGGATTCTGATAGTGCTCCTCCTGTTCTTCCTTGCACAAAGAAGCAGATACAGGTCCTAATGTTGATGCCCTTCTATGGCCCTGTCCTGAAATCTGCTCCGTGCTCCCGAGACTGTGCTGGGAAGCACATCATACTTTCTTGCAACTGTTTGCATAGATGTGGCATTCTGGAGGAGCTGGAGTACCTGTGCAACCTGAATGTGTCCAAGCTACTAGGAGCAACCTGAATGTGTTCATGTTACCAGGAGTGTTAAGGACACTAGCAAAATGCAAAACTGAGACGAATCAGTCAGGAATGACAAGAAGAGAATATTGTATTGCTGTTGCCCCTCCAGTGCACCTATTGTCATTTTCATTTGCACCAAAGCGGGTACAGTGGGTTCATAGTTTGTTATAATGTGATGCTTAAATGTTCCCTTAATTTTTTAGCAGTATACTACTACTACTACTACTACTACTACTACTAGTAGTAGTAGTAGTAGTAGTAGTAGCAGCAGCAGCAGCAGCACTAGTGACTGCTTTATATTGATGCTATATACATCCATCTACAGTTGATCTAATTTAACTAACAAGGTACAAAACATAAAAAAAAATTCCTTTGGTCTGGCAGCAGCCTGATCAAAACCACCTAGTCTAAACAAAACAGTGTCTGTTGTATTAATAAAGACTGTGTGTCCACTTACCTTTGAGGGTCGGAGTTTCCAGGTTCTACATATGATGGCAAGAGGGGCCTCATAGTGGGTACACTGCCCTGTTTTCAGGCTCATTCACTATCCAACACACCTTTTCATCAGGACACAATTGTGCTCCCTCTCTGTGGGCACCATGAATCGCTGCTTGATTATTCTTCCACATTCCAGCATGGGGATAACAGAGGCATTTTTCAGAGCAGCAGTCACGGTGCCTTCCTCCAGGCTTCCACACAGAGGTCATCTCCCTAGAGAAATAGAGACCTGGCCAAGATTTCGATCTTCATATCTGTATGTAGAAGGTGGAGTCAAAGTATTACTCCAGCTTAGGAACTTCTGCCTCTTTCTAATCCTCCTCATGACAACAAAATCCATTTCCATGTTGCATTTTTTAAAAACAAAATCATCTGATTTGGCATCCCTCTTTTTTTTAGAGCCTTGTTTCCTCTAATAGTATTTGCCAGAGCCCATCCTTCCTTTAGAGAGACTAAAGTGGGCCAGTAAAGGAACTTATTATATATTATGGCTTCATGATGACTGTTTGGGAAATGGAGGCTTCAAGTACTTTACACTATCTATGCATGTTCATAAGACGAATGCCATTTTTTGTTCTGCCTCAGGCGGCAAAATGGCTTTTGCCAGCCTGGCAGTCATAGGCTGCTTCTGCACTTGTGTGTGTGGAACATTCCAGCTGAAACAGCTTCTAAACGAACCATTCCCAGCTGAAGCAGTCCATTATACCATAAAAGGGCCATCCACACTTGGATGACCTGTTCTAGGACAAGCCCTGCACTACCTGTGTTCAACCTGTGTGCCACCCCCTCCCTCCCCTGACATGACTAAAGTTCCTGGCCTGGAGGCCTAGGGGGCTGGCATTTTGGTGTTGCAGTTTGGTGCACTGTCCAAATGTGTTTCCATGCTAAAGTGGAACAGGGAGGCTTTTGTACTTCTGCACACCTCTCTGGGGTGCCATCTCTCAAATCCCAGTATACCTGAAAAACAAGTCTACCAGCAAGCATCCTGGTGTAGGTAACCAGGCCTTGCAGATTCCGGACTGTCAGTAAGTGTGGAAAAATCCATAGTCAGGAGCACATATCTGATTATAGTACTAGTTTCAAAGCAATAAAGAAACATTTAAAATAATTAAAATGCCTCCTTCCCAAGCATTGCATGTGATGGATATTCTGTGAGGTAGCTAATGGCATGACCTCCTTATAGGCTCCTCTCAGATACTGAAGCAGAGTAACTTATGGACTGATGTATATACAGTAGAACATTAGTTAATGCCACCCTGAGACATGGAGGTTAGTCTCTGGCATATGTTCAGGAGACTCACAACAGAACATAATTATACCGATGTTCCGGGGCTTTTTACTACTCCTAACATACACTTTTGATTTTTTATTAATTTCAGTATCTTTCCAAAAATAATTAGGGCAGATAGATGTTAACCTTGCCCTGTATTTCAAACTGAAACATGTAGCTTGTAATGTTATCTTAATTAAATGGGTAGAGGTTTTATTGAATCTAGATAACCATGAAACATGTTGATGTTTTATAGGACTCTATTAAGAGTACTGCCTTTTTTTAAAGCAATTTGGAGCCCAAAGAAAAAGTCACTATTTACTCTGGATCAGTTAAGCTGTATCATGAAAGTTTCATCATTATCTGCTGACAGAGTATTAAAATGAAGATATTTATTATCTGTAGAAATGAAATGCTTGAGAGCAGCTAATTATCAACTCATCTGTTTTATTTTTTTTAACATCTTTTATTTTCAGAGAAGAGACATTTAAAATCAGCACCTGCAAGGAGTAGAGCTTTTCACAGACTCACCAAGCTAGCTACCAGTAGTGCTGAAAAGGGCGTACATTTTGCAAATTATCCAACATGTCAACAGTCATTTGCATTTCTAGTTGGTCTAAAGATAACTTGTGGTGGCGGCGGAGGGGTATTATGAATGTTTCCAGATAGGGTTGAATATTTTGCTGTTTCTAGGGAAATAAATTTAACTCTTCATGGCTTTCTTTGTGCTTGTTTGGTTTCTCATTGTAAAGGAAATAAATAAATCAAGGTCTCCTCACGATACTACATCTACATTAGCTGCACCAGATAGCATGCTTATTTTTTATGCAATTGAACCTAGATTTTACAGACTAATTTCCTTTTTGCAGAAAAAAATGACCTTCCCAACCACAATTGTACTACAAGTATGCAAAAACCCCAGTTTCACCAACTCCAGTTTAACAGACTTGAAGGCCTTTCCACACATGTTCAGCCGCAGCTGCCTTCATCCACATGGGTCTAGTGCTATTCTGGCCCAGAACCATTCCAAGAGTTCCCTTGTCTAGATCAGTGGTAGATATGTTTGAAGAAGTCTGCAAATGTACTAATGCTCACCTCTTCTGGTCCAGACACCAGTGCTTCCAAACCTACCTTAGAACAAGGAGGGGTGTTTTTCCACTGTCACTAGAAGTACCCATTAAGTACCAGTTAATGGGTACAAAAATGCCATTACGTACCCATTGATGGGTACTTAATGGGTACTTTTAGGAACAGTGGAAAAACACCCGAAAATGCCACAGCTCCATCTTCAAAGCTTGCCAGGGTTCCAAAACTCCGACTCAGAGGTAAGCCCACTGCCTTTGAAGACTGTTCCATTCAGCCCCTCCTTGGGTACCAGAGAATGGCAGGATCTGGGCCAGTTGCTGGCAGAGGTGGGTGGTGTCTTGGGCAGAGAGTCAATCATGTTAACAGGAAGAGCTATAGTGTCTTTGCTGCTGGTGTTCATTTGGAACGGGCAGCCCATTCCCCCCTTGCAGTGTTCATAGCACTTGCTGTGCTTGGTCCAGAACAGGCTGGAGCAAGATGAGTACAGTGCAGGCTGATTTCCCAATGATCAAATGGAGCCACTATTACCTATTCTGCTGACCTGTAGAAAAGGGCAACTAGAATGATTAATGGTCTGGAACACCTCCCTTATGAAACCAGGCTGCAACATCTAGGTCTGCAACATCTTCAATCTGGAGAGACGATGTTTAAGAGGGGACCTCATTGAAGTGTATAAAATTATGCATGGTATAGAAAAGGTGGATAGAGAAAAATTCTTTTCTCTATCACACAACACTAGAACCAGGGGGCACTCTATGAAGCTGATGGGTAGGAGAGTCAGATCCGACAAGGGGAAGTATTTCTTCACCCAAAGGGTCATTGGTTTATGGAATTTTCTGCCAGAAGAGGTGGTAGCAGCTACCAACCTAGATAGCTTTAAGGTAGGGTTAGACAAATTTATGGATGACAGATGTATCAATGGCTACTAGAATTAATCTCTAGGTACACCTTTCAGGCTGCGGGGGAAAGCAGGACACATCTAAGGGCATTTGCTGGGATTCAAGAGCAGGAAAAGGTTTGTCCTTGTCTCTGCTTGAGATGCCCATGAGCATTTGGTGGGCCACCATGTGAGATGGGATGCTGGACTAGATGGGCTGTGGCCTGATCCAGCAGGGCTGTTCTTATGTATTTCCTTGTTGTTTCTTGCTGTTGCATGCTTGTTTTGTAATGGGGTTAGTTTGCTGCTTATAGTTCCTGTTCAGCTCTGTCAAATGTTTAGACTTTCCCCCTTTTTTGTGCTAGGCCTTTTTCTGGAATATGTGCTGGGACAGGGGTCTCCTGTGTGCATGCTAATGCAGATTGTCGCATGGGCCTGTCATAGTCTGCACTAGCACACAGACAGCAGGCTCCCGTTCTGGGATATATTTCAGAATAAGGCCACAGGTGTGGAAAGCCTTCCATTTTGTAATTTATGGTTTGAGGTGGTCATTATGGCTTCTCACTTTTATTTTGTGCCCTTTTAAAAACCAACATCTCTGATTTAATAGAATTTTTGATTTAAGAAATAGGCCATTAGACGTGCTTTGTTTTCTTAAGATTCCAGACTGGTTTGTTTTGTAGAAAGGATAGTAAATATAAAAAGCCAGATCCACTGATTGGAACACATTGCACTGCTCATTCGCAGGGAACAGAAAATAATTTAGAGTGGGTTCCCTTATTTCCTTCTGTTCCTTTTCCCACATTCACACATTTCCAGTGCTGTGAGGGAGGGCATGGAAAGTAACAATCAAGGCTAAAAACTGAATAAGTCTTCCAAGCTGTTCCTGCAGATGTGAAAATAACAAACTACATCTGCTACAGTATTACCATTTATACAAACAATGGAATATATCTTCTTAAGGATTTCTTAGGGTACTTGGAGCCTGCACTTATTATGCAACCCTTACTCTGAGTTTATATGGTAGTAATCCTGTTCTGAAGCTAGGCCCCAGGCAGCAGGGACTATGCTCTTTAGTGAGGATTGGACCCTCTCATACTCTGCTGCTACTATCTTCATCCTGTTCTGTCCATCCAAGCATTAAAACTAGCATCTGTGCTGTTTGGCTCTCATGGCCTTTGTTTTCTCTGTCTGCCTCTCTGATCCTGCAAAACTTTCTTCTCATGCTACCCTGCCGCACCCTGCTTTTCTCTTTTATTGCCCAATCCCTCTTCCCTCAAACCTTTCCCATGCCAAACTTTCTCTGCTAATCTCTGCAGCAGTCCACGTGTTCATAACAACTCCCTTGCCATCCTTCCTCCTTTGTTACAGCCTCCACCCCCCTTTTTGAAACTAGGCTGTTAGTAACCTCAGATATAAGACCATATTCACAATAAGGACCTTTCTGCACTTACCTTTAATTGTGGTCACAGTCATCTTCAGGGCCTCATTTCTCTGTACATTATTGTGGATTTGAGAGCCTCTGCCCTCTGTGAGTAAGTTCTGCTTGCCCTGGACAGTGTGTGATCTGCATCAGCACTTATTCATTGTCTGCCAGTGTAAGAGGGAGTGGTATGCAGGACCATGGAGGTATGCAGACAGCATGCCTCAATAAGAACGTAAGAACATAAGAGAAGCCCTGCTGGATCAGGCCATGGCCCATCTAGTCCAGCATCCTGTCGCACACAGTGGCCCACCAAATGCTCATGGGCATCTCAAGCAGAGACAAGGAAAAACGTATTCCTGCTCTAGAATCCCAGCAAATGGCCTTAGAAGTGCCCCAGTTCCCCTTCCCCAGCCTGAAAGAGGCACCTAGGCATTCGTTCTAGTAGCCATTGATATGTCTGTCATCCATAAACTTGTCTAACCCTGCCTTAAAGCCATCTAGATCGGTAGCTGTCACCACCTCTTCCGGCAGCACATTCCATAAGCTGATGACCCTCTGGGTGAAGAAATACTTCCCTTTTTCGGATCTGTTTACTCATCTGGTATACCATAGTGAAACCAGATGCGCCACTGCAGTTGATCCCCCAGGCTTTCTGAGCTCTTGAAACCTCTGCACTCACTCCAAAATGGAATGGAACAGGCCTTTCCAATGCAATCAGCGCTGTTCCAGTCCAGGAACTATCTGACTGAGGGGAATCCAGACTACTTGGTTCAGTCTACTAAAGATAAGTGCAACAAGACCCTAAGGCCCTGGTCACACAGGTAGTTTAGGATGACCTCAGGTCACGTTACTCACATTATTTTAATTTAATTCATTTTCCAAGCTGGCCTACCCCTGTTAGATTGTCTTAACCGTAGTCCTTAATCTTACAGGACTGAGGACTCAACATGTCTTAGCATCTCAGGACATCTTCGCTTCCTCAGTTGTGAGTGGGAGGATGGCCTAAAGGGGGCTGAATTGTGCTGTGGTGGGTGGGGTCCAGTTTTCCTTTGGCCAATCGGCACACACGGAATTCATGAGGCACTTCCCTTTCTCTCCTCAGTTTGTTTGTTTGTTGAATCCCACCCTATACCGAACGGTCTTAGGGCACATTACAACATTAAAAACCAGTGAGCATCCATCTCAGAGAAAGATATGACTGAAGCAGCCCAAGGTGGAGTTGGCCTGAGGGTGACCTATAGTGAACTATGTGTGATCAGCACTGGTACAACCTCAGATCCAATTAATGAATAGGCCATCCTGTCTTACACTTGTGTGATCAGGGCCTAAGATTATACAGTCATACAAGATGATAGTGATGTTGGTGATGGTTATTTATCTTGCCATTTCTTTCTAGCGATTTACTGTATACTACCACAAGATTACAGTTTAGTAAACTGTATATAAATAAAAATAGATTAAATAAATTAAATAGATCATCAGGTCACATCGTAGCCACTTTTTAAATTGATCTGCACTATGATTTTTCTTCAGTTGCTGTTAAAAGCGTTTTCCTTTCACCTGTCTTGCTTTCTTATCTATAAATACTAAGCAGTGCCCTAGCACAATTCAAGTTAAATATTTTATGGATTTCTACTACATGCAAATTACCTGCAGTTGGACTGGAGAAACAGTCAAGACATTTGACCAGAGACTTGATTCCACCTGCACCTGATCAGGAGGTTAGCTGCTCTTGCTCCTCTGTCAATGCAAAAGGCTTCTGAAAATGCCTTTTGATAGCAATCCAGTGCTTGTCGATGCCCTGTGATATTCTGGCTAATCTCCATGTGTGTTTAGAAATATAAAATGGCAACCCCATTTGCTCCAGCTGTGATACAATAAGGCTCTTTTGACCTTACTCTTTGGCTCACATGCCCCAGCCAAAGTACTGGCTTATTGTGTTATCTATTGTGGAAAGCAAGAACATCCACTTTTACAAGCCTTTTTCTCAACTAGCTCTACTCTGTACATACAAAGTATTTCTTTCCTGTACCTTTGCTCTTTTGAGATGGCATTAAAATAGATGTGCATCTTATCCAATTTTTACAAATACTTGTTCAGAATATTTCCTTTATCATTTTCTCCATAGAAACTAGATCTCATTCCTTGTACTTTCAGTGCATGCTGTAAATATGTGGTGTCCCTTTTCCTGATATTTTCTCATTTGACACCAGTTGTTTTCAAGAATGCATTTTTTCTCTCTCCTCAGAATTTTATCTGAACTATGACTTCATTGTGGATTTGTATAACATAATATCTCAAAGGTAAACTTCATATTTGCAGAATTTGTAGTAACTTGATTCTGTTCTGTTCTAAGAAATGAGAATTCTATACAATGTCCCCAGCTGCCGTTCAGGCATCCCTAATTGTATTACTTCATTCAACACCATTTCATGAATATGTGCTCCTATTTGAGTAATATGGATATTGATGATGCATTTATGCAATACAGTAAAATCCAGTAGAATTCTTACCTGTGTGTCTGAGAAATACTTCTGTATCACACTAGGCTGGGTCTACATCTTGTCATCACACCAGTATAGCTTTGGTATTCTCAGCATCTTCTTGCATAGAAATGGTCCAGACAGAAGAATGCAACAAGCTGGGCTGCAGTTACACTATTTTACCATTTTGAATCAAACAAGTACAGCTGCACATATTAATTTATCCATTTGTGTATTGACGGATAGATTCCACTCTTAGCCAAGGTCTTCGGACAGGTTACAAAAGATATATTGCCAGAGCCTGCATGGTTATGGTTTTTTCTTTGTTCAAAAAATTGTGAAGCTGTTCGGATACCAGACAGGGGTTCTTTTTTACAAATAGTTCTGTATCAGTTGTAATATTTACTTTTAAGTGTACATTTGCAGAAAATGAGCCACCCATTGTTCTGAATTCTTATTTTGTTTCAGTGTTATAAGTAGCTGTGCTATAGGTTTGTTTGTCATAAAACTTGTTTGGGATGCCACAGTCATATTTGTATCACAGGAAGATGCAAACCGAGCCATTGTGGAAGCAAGAAAACAAAGGGTGTATTGATGCCATTTAGCAGTGGTGAGCCTGGCTCAGGAGCACAGGATATGGGACAAGGGTGATTCTATATTGGCTGGTATACCAACAAGCAAGCATACTAAGAACCTCCCTTGGTCTTCACTAGTGTGTGGAAGAGAGGCTCCTAGCATGCTTGTTGGTTGGTATGCCAGCTAGTGCAGAACCATCCTTGGCAGGAAGCTTCCTGTGGTTTCCATGGAGCGCATTAGTAAACCATGCCATATCAAGGACGTTCAATTCTTTACCTTTCCCACCTAATTCTCCAGTTGCTTTCTGCACTTCTACTGCCAGATCTAAACACTGTAGTTAAAAACCAAACAAAACTGTGTGGTCTCTGCCAAGCCTACACTTGTGAATGTATAGGGAATGCCATTTTGGCTACTTGAGCATCAGAATTCAGACCTGGGGGGAGGGAGGAGGGAATAGTGTAAAGATAACACCATGCATCAAGGAAGTAGTAAATCCAAGCAGTCCTGAAAACATTTTTTTAAAAGAATAAATACTTATTCCTTATGTCTAGTCTGTTCAGAGATGTTTAGTATGTTAGTATGCTTGCTGGTTGGTATACCAGCCAATATAGAATCACCCTTGTCCCATATCCTGTACATTCTGTTTTTGTAGATCCCAAACTTAATCAGTTTCCATAGTAAATGGTCCTGTTATTTAACATCTTGCTTCTGAGGAAAGGTGACTACCCATATCCTAAGTTATCCACACACAGGTTATTTTAAATAAGTCAATTTCATTGATGTTTTGTTCCTAAATCTTGCATAAAATTAATATATGAGATCCTAAAATGTGAAGCTCTGTGTGCTTGGCCTGAAGTACTTCCACAGAATATAAACTCAGTGTTAACCCATCTTACATGTATAATGTATGTCTTGGGCAGCCTTTCTTTTCTGGTTTTAGGCATTTTAGCCCCTTTTCATTTTAAAATTCTAAGTGTGTGATTGTGTGTCTGTGTTGGAGATGTGGATCATGCTACCTTTGCCCCTCCTTGATTCATCTGTGTGCAAACCATTTTGTGTTTTCTTTTCAAGCTGTCATGAAAGCACATTCTATTTTTATTTTTGACAACATAATTTCAAAGACCTCAGTTTTATTCCCAGAGATTGTACTCCACGCTTACCTTTGTACCATTCTATTTTCCCTTTTTTTATTAGGCTGTTAAAAATTGCTGTTGTCTAAACTTAAATGCCTACTTTTATTGAGTGTTTTCAGATCATTTCCCCACATTTTAAATTGTGGATGTTTCACATTCTTTAAAGACAATCTGCGTTTTTCTTTGCCTTTTTGTTGCCTATATATGTTTTTTAGTATGTTTTCTTTGAAACCTTTTCTCTTTTTCTTTGGTATCTTATAGTATGCCGTTAGCTGATTTTTGTAGAATGTAAATGCAAGTGAAGATTTTTCCTCTCAATAACATAACTACTGAATGAATTGTTTTCTCCTCAGTTAATTCTTTCCCCATTATTTATTATGGCATTTCGATGTTTTATTGGGGATTGTAGTTTGTGCTGTCCATATCAAGTATTTCTACCCTTAGGATTTTCTGTGTCCACTATGCCTTGTTCCAGGCCAGTGGGTTTGCAAGAACAGGACACTTTGGTCTGGAATGTAGAATAGAGTGATCTGGAAAAAGTGCTGGTCCAGCTCAGCCCCCACCCTGGACCTGGACCACACATGAGCTAGCCTCTGATGGCTCCAAAAGGGCTAGAAATGAAAGTTCTTATTCTGAGAGACACCAGGCAGCCCATTTTTGGTAGTGTGCTTTGGTGTGTTACCCCAGTGACTGCCCCAGTAGTCCAGAACACTGAGATGTGCTTTCTGCATGCTTCTATGTTCCAGACTAGTCCCACCTAGCCCGCTGTTAGACCTTACTATCAAGGTCTACTGGTGGTCCAGATCAAGGAACCCTTGATCTGGATCATGATGTGTCTAATGCAGACAGAGTGAGCCAATGGACAGCCTGCAGACCAATGTGGCTGTGAAGCTGACTACAATAACAGATTAACGCAAGTGCAGAAAGGCCCTTTACTGGTGGTGTTAGTCTTCTTTCCCCTTGAGAATGCTGTTATTCTAAATGAATTGCCTTTTATGTTTCCCGTCTTGTTGATAAATAATTTCCTTTATATCTGTTCATGTTTCCAGGGTTTTTTCCCCAAAAAACATATTACTTCTGGTCCTCATCTTGTCTATTCTGCCATAATCTCTAAGCCTGCCATGAAATGTGATGTTTGTTTGGCTATCTGGACAGGTTTCACCCAAACACACACCCCTTTAAATAACCTCTGCTCCCATCAAGCCAGTGATCATATTTCTGAGTTTTGCCCATTACTTTTCCTTGAGCGTGCATTTTCATCTCTTTTGAAAAAATACTTCTACCCAGTTTGATCTGTTGCATTTCTTCCTCTGCATTCACAGTATGTAGAATATTTCTTCTTTGTGGTTTGCCGTGAGTACTTTTCTGATTTTGTCTTTTAAAGCATGTTTTTAATCAATGCTAATCAGTAATTGCTGTTGGAGACTAATGTGCTGGGATTCCTCAAGTAGTGAGTGAGTATATTGTCTCTGTATGGCTCAGTATCTGTTTTTAATTGTGACTAAAGTATGTATTTTCCTGTCCACCTTATAGTAAGTCTGTGGAAAAAGTCAGTGGTTGAAATGAGTTGGGCTACAGCAAGTAGGTTTGATCTAGAAATTAATAAGCATAGGAGATCTCGCTCTTTTGACTTATTCTGTTGGGCACTGTTTGGTATTTTAGATTACAGTTCCTTTGTTTATCTTCCTTCTTTTCTACTAACTTACACTGCCCTCAACAGCCATTTTATCACTGTTTATGCATGGGCAAGGGAGTGCTGAAAGACAGAATATATGGATTAAATAGAGACTCTAACATGTTAAAGCTATCCCTCTCTCTGTTCTGCTTCCAACAAACAGAATTGCCAGATAGCCTCACAGTCTGATGGTGTTGCTCTTGAATGCTATAGCAGCCCAAAATAAGTGATTTATGATCTATGATTTGATCCTGGATAAGGGTGTTGATTCTCATTACTGTGATCCAGGCCAATGAGCTGGGGGTGTGGGGGCTCACTGCTCTCATAGAACTCCTCCCTAGCTATTTGGTATAATGCTGTTCCTGACTAGGGGGACAAGGTCGGGGGCAGGATTGCTATAGTTCATCAGAACTTCATCCTTCTTCCCTGGCAACCAGTTTACTCTGCAGCCAAGTTTGAAGGGTCATTCCTGATGCTGGACATGAAGGACAAAAAGGGATACTGCTTATGTACTGGAATTCCATACTGCTACCCAGAAGCCTCCTTGTTCAAACTGGCTAAGGTGATCTCAGATGTACTGCATTGTTGGTGGGATGTCAAGATTCAGGGCCCGAGGCACATCAAGTGCTACTTTATACTTTTTTGGCTGGTGATGAATAATCCTCCTCCTCCTCCTTCTCCAGACACCATACTCTTTTTAATTAATTTTTTTATTATTATTCATTTTTTTTGTGTGTGTGTTTAGACTGTGATAACCCATCACATGTAGTAACAGCAGTAGGAGCAGCAGTAGGCACAGTGGTGGTAGTGGTAATAATGAAGATGCATTTCATGTTGTGATTCCCTGGGGTTTGGGAGGAGTCAATATTTTGTCTCGAAACACAGGAGATAAAGGTAAGAAGGATGTCCTGATGTAATAGTTTACTCCTGTAGACTAGATGGAAACATCTGTTCAGTTTCTTGGCAGCAATAAAGAAGTGGCTGCTGCTATTTTCTTTTCAAAGAAATGACAAGATGCCCCAGTAGTCCAGAACACAGAGATGAGGTTTCTGCATTCCTCTGTGTTGCAGACTAGTTGCACATAGTCCACTGGTAGATCTCGATATCAAGATCTACCGGTGATCCAAGTCAAGGACACCTTGATCTGGATCATGATCTGTCTATGCAGCGGTTGCTGAGGTCTCACAGATCTGCACCAACCTGAAGACACAGTTTAATATGCCATTAATATATAGGTTCTTCCTTCTGCAGTACTTTTTTCTGCAAACCAGTAAGACTTTCTCCTTTCCCATCTGTCTCTTGGCAAAAGTCCTTACAGAATGTGTTAAGTAATTTGGTAATTGTAAGAAGGATAAAAGGTTTCACTGTGGGTAATGGCAGTTTTCTGAGCCAGAAATAGTCAAAACCACAAAAATGTTTGTGAAAAGATTGTGTATTAAGAACTTTTCAATATAGAGCTGACATTATGGCTGCAGTAGACCTAAAGATGGTATGCATTGTCTGAACAAAGAGCCACAGACCTCCAAATCAATTATAAACTTTCTCTTCCCTGGACCAGAACCTACGTGAGAGTTTCTATACCAAAGCACCCTCTCTCAACTCCCTCCCAGATGTAAACCAAACATAGTTCCATGTGAAGACATCAGGCCCCAACTGCATACAGAAATATGAAAGACTAAAGGGTTAAATGAGCGTATGAATAAGCATATTATGGCTGGTGTCTAGCCAAACATGCATTACTTCTAACACAGCTATAATATAACTTACATGCTTAAATATATGTGTACAGTGGGGGCAGACATATGATGACATGATCATAACTTGCATCACTTTAGTAACTGGCTGGAATCAGTGAGTCTCCTTGAGACATGGGCGAAAGGGAAGGAAGGAAGGAAGGAAGGAAGGAAGGAAGGAAGGAAGGAA
>MTQE01002560.1:8657546-8671870 GCA_014337955.1 Aspidoscelis marmoratus | reverse complement strand
AAGGAAGGAAGGAAGGAAGGAAGGAAGGAAGGAAGGAAGGAAGGGTCAAGTCAAGCTTAGAGTATTGTGTTCTCCAAAATTATAAAGGAATGCACTTATTTTTTAATTATAGGCTGGCATGCATCATTAGCAAGTCTAAATCTAGAAAACAGATGTTTGTGAGTGTGAGTTTTATTTCAGAGAGCCAAGCACTTAATATGGTAAACCATATTTGACTTGTTTTATTTGTCTTATGACATTTAATTCTGTGCAACTATTACAGCTACTTTATGCACGGATATTATTCATCAGTTGTGAGTGATGAAAAGTGAGGTAGTCTTTCTTACCATCCTCTCCCCCAACACCTCTCCCCAGTATTCTTGTCTCTTTTTAACTTACACATTTAGTGTCCTTGTTACTTCTCAGAATCTAAAACATTTGGTCAACTTGCAGCTTTAAGATGCCAGTACCCAGGAGGATGCCTTACTGTGAGTTTTGTTAGCTTTTAAAAACATCACAGTACCAGTTTGTTCTTTACTATAAATGCATGCTAAATTTAAATTTACCGCATGCCAAGTAATAACAAAGAATGTGTTTCTTAAGAATTCAGAGGATTTTGATTAAGGGTAGATAGATATACCAAGAGCAATTCTTCATATTTTCCACATTCTTTCATTGGTTCCAGTCCTGCTCAACATGGGTGTTTCCCTGTTTCCAGAACCAAACTGTGTTGGCCAAGTCTGATAGGAGGTGAAGTTCCATCAACTTTGGAAAGGTCAAAGGCTACCTGCCTCTGCTAAGTATTTTCTTTATATTAACTGAAAATTCTCTATTGATTTCATTGTATAATTTAGCTAGTCCCTCCAAAGCCCCATGGAATTTAAGACATATTTTGTATGGCCAGAAAAATTCTCATTCAGCAGTGGCCAATATGTTTCTGTTTGCCTGTGGCCTATTAGGAGTAAAATTATATTAAATGGCTTCTGAGGTGTGAAAAGGTTAACTCAAGGAGAGTTTGCAAGAAAACCACCCTAGTGTAAAACATAAATCTGTTTTACACTTAAACTACATGTCACCCTGCAGCCAAAAATAGCAATGATCATTAAAGCAAATTTGCTGCTAAACATTAACAAAAATTTATTACATCTTACAGATCTGAAAGACAATTAAACTCAATTTTCATGCGGAGATGTTCCCTACTGAAATATTGCTTAGCTGGATATTTATTTATTGGGTAGCCTATTATCAAGCAAAATAACTGTAACATGTGAATAATTTGTATAGTGATTTGCAGATACCTTGGTATTCTTTGAAGTTGCTGTTTTAATCCACTTGGCTGAAGCCTATCTATCTATCTATCTATCTATCTATCTATCTATCTATCTATCTATCTATCTATCTATCTATCTATCTATCTATCTATCTATCTATCTATCTATCTATCTATATGATATAGATATATTCAGCACCTAATCTCGAGAGTCAAGACCCAAAATACATGTTTGAACAGGGGGCAGTTCCAAATTGGACAGTATACCAGACCAGCAAGCACACTAAGATCCTCTTTTGGTCTGTACCAGAATGCAGTGTTATTCGCTTATAACCCTGAACTGTTTCAGAGCATTGAACCCTTCCTAAGGAATAATTATTGCTTATACCTGTGAATTATTAGCAATGAGCTTTAGTTTCATGGAAGTCTTCTTACAAATATGCAAGGTTTAGGTTTATTTATTTATTTATTTATTTATTTATTTATTTATTTATTTATTTATTTATTTATTTATTTATTTATTTATTTATTTATTTATTTATTTATTTATTTATTTATTTGCATTTCTATCCAGCCCTATACCAGTGGTCTCATGGCAGGTTACAATAAAATCAATATAAAATAGATAAAATAAGTTAGCCAAAATATAGCAATGACAATACCTGTGTGGGAGGGGAGGGGACATACTGTTCCCTGAGCCAAAGGCCAAGATAAAGATTATATATAAAAAGGGAATAGTTCTGCTGGCTGTTATTTAGAGGATTGAGTAGATAGGAATCTTTACCTGATAGTAAAGCTGATGGTTATGGGCTTAATCTGAGTCCTTTAAATTTGATCAACATTTGTGATATATGAAAATCCCTGTATTATGGGTGGGGGGAGATCTCTCACTGTGGCTAATAATACCAGGCTATACCTGCATGTATGTTCCACTCTTGATATTCCAATAGTGAGTATCAAAAGATGATAAACAAGTCTGAGTGGTTTTTCAGAAGGTAAGGAATGGAACCATAGAACAATAATTGGAAGAAATCATATTCTTGATCTTCCAGGGTGGCTGATGTTAGCAATATAGAAGTGCTGATTCAAGTTAAGTGTATACTTAATAGCTCTTCTTCGATTTTTCAATGCAACTGATGATACCAATTACTGCTTTCTAATGATACGTTTCAATTGCAGTGATAGTAAGAGTGCCTTTGGGATTTCCTAGTAATTGGAAGAACCCACATTCTTGATCTTTTAGGGCAACTCATGATACCAATATCGGTGTGCTGACTTAAGCTAACTGTATGGTTACTAGCTGTTCCTTGATCACTCAATGTGCCTAATAAAGCCAATATTGCTCTGTATTGATAGGGTGACTTGTGGACCTAGTATGTACACCTCAGTGGGAATGATGACACCAGAATAGTGATAAAGAATAATACAGGAGGCTTATTACCGGTGGGAGTGTAGGTGCATATTTAGATTGTGGAATCTGCACTGGCAGAGAGAATCAATACAGTAGTTTAACTGCATATTATATAACACTAACTGGAAGAAGAATGATTGTAAACAGCATAAGCCAAAGGGTGCTAGAAGAGTGTTACTCTATAGAAGAAAAAATTAATAATACTTATTCATAGGTTGATATTGAACATCACTCCTCCATATTTAATCCCTTTAAAGTTATTAGAACCAACAGAATGAGTTGGCTGGGGAACCAGAG
Organism: Aspidoscelis marmoratus; assembly: GCA_014337955.1. NCBI lineage: Eukaryota > Metazoa > Chordata > Lepidosauria > Squamata > Teiidae > Aspidoscelis > Aspidoscelis marmoratus. Next base: position 8,668,913 of record MTQE01002560.1, on the reverse strand, counting down.
ATAAGGTTGTCCTGAGATTGCCTCCCCCCACCTGATGTCAGGTAGCTGTGGGAAGACAAAATGTCTCTGTAGGGGCTTCAGATCCATGGGTTTGTCTTAGTTTTCTTGGGTTGAATGGTATATGTTATGGGTGAGAAGAAGGTTGTGGGTTATAATGTCGATGGTGGAGGTTATTCAAAATTTACCAGTATTTGCCTATAAAGCAGTGTAGACTATTATGGCTTAATGGTCTGAAACCAGTACTGGAAGCAGCAGCTGGAAAATGAAGACTGTGTTTAAAAAGAGGGACCTAAATACTCAAGTGAGAAGGGGAAAAACTGAGATCTTATTTAAACAATATAATACACAAATTATAATTGTTCAGGAGACCCATCAAAAACGGGATGGCAGTTTCCTTCTTCCCCATAAGATTTATTGGAAGGAATTTACAGCTTCTAGCACTTCCTACGCAAAGGAAGAAGTTATTATATTTAAAGCCAATTTCCCAGTTACCTGCAAACAAATTTTTAAAAAACAACTCTAGGTGTTGTTATCTGTTCCACAATGTTTTTACTGATGGTTAACCTTGGATGCTTGCTACAGTTTATTTGCCAAACCAGATTCCCCATTCTCTCCTTGAAGATGTACTTTATAAACTAGTTCAGTTTCCCATACACTTTTGGTTATTGCAGTTGTGAAACCAGGGAAAGATAAGTGTTATACAACACATTTTCCTAAAAACAAATATATATATACAGCATATCTTTATTAAAATTAATCAACTGGTTTAGATTTGTGAATGCACATAGATGAGATAATTCATCTGTCAAGACATTCACATTTTGTTTACAAAGATATAAGTCATATACCAGATTTGGTTACATATTAATTACAAATGATTTGGTACTTCAACAAAACCAAACTTTCAGTTCATGCCGCTATACCAGTAAAATTTTGTCTCCCCTCTTTTGTCAAAAGAGAGATGATTTGGTGATTTAATCTTGATAAGAAATAAAGGGGGACAGAGTATGAGTTAGCCTGGCAGATTATTTTGAAACAATACTAACTCAGAGGTAAAAATTTACCCATATATTCCGGTGTATAAGACAACTGGGTGTATAAGACAACTCCAACTTTTCCAGTTAAAATATAGAGTTTGGGATATACTTGCTGTATAAGAAGATGACACCTGGTGTATAAGATGACCCCCGACTTTTGAGAAGATTTTCCTGGGTTAAGAAGTTGTCTTATATGCCAAAATATACTGTACATTTGATGTGAAACCATGAACATAGTAGTACATGAACTATGTAATGCTGAAAGAGCCTGGGTCAAGAAAGATATAATAATAATAATAATAATAATAATAATAATAATAATAATAATAATAATAATAATAATAATAATAATAATAATAATAATAATAATAATAATAATAATAATAATAATAATAATAATAATAATAATAATAATAATAATAATAATAATAATAATAATAATAATAATAATAATAATAATAATAAAGATTTTGTCTAGTGGTTAGGGAGCCAGACTCTTATCTGGGAATACTAGTTTTGGTTCTGCACTCCTCCACAAAGCCCGTTGGGTGACCTTGGGCTAGTCATAGCTCCTTTTCTGAGCTCACACATCCCCATCTACCTCACAAGGGATTCTGTTGTGGGGAAAATAGAAAGTTTTGTCAGCCACTTTGAGCCCCCTTAAATGGGTGAGAAAAGTGGGGTAGAAAAGCCAACCTTTAAAGGACATAAGAAGACTGGAAACTGAACACATTAAAACTAGAGAAATTTAAGGAGCTGCAGGCTAAGTGACAAACTGACTTTCTTCATGCAGATAAAATTGCAAAGCTATATTTTTATTTAAATAAAAATTTTGGTTTCTTTATTTGCAATGTCTAACATGTTAGCTATACAACTCAAAAGGCAAAAAATGGATAACTATATTCATGCCTTAAAGGTAGGTAGACCTGAAACAAAAGGAGCAGAGAGCATTGTGGCTACATTTTTTTAAAAAAAGTATATTCAGCCAAGTCTAGTAGACCACATGAAATAAACTTACTTGCAGGATGACTTAAAATCTAAGCTAAAATCTGACCATAAATATCTCGTGTCTCCGATACCACTTTGTAAAATTAGTGAAGCTATCAAAAAATGTAAGCCTGAGAAGGCACCTGGATCTAATAGCTATACAATAACTTTTTATAAGCATTTTCAAGAGATTTTAGTACCTTATGTGGTGGAATTATTTAACCATATTTTGACAGGAGGGCACTTTCATCAGCTTGGTTGGAGATGCATATTACTTTGTGTCCTGTAAAAGGGAAATTACTAGAAAAGGCTGAACCTTATCGACCCATATCTTTATTAAATCTTGATATAAACTTTTTATAGGTATCCTTGCTAACAGAATAAACACTCATTAACAAAACAAGTGACAAACAATGTTCATTCCCCAAACATCCCTAAATACATTGACACAAAGAAGCCTTAATTCATTGCAACACAGCCAACAAGATAAAAAGCAACTTGTTATTTTGAGCTTGGACATATTTAGTCTTCTCTATTTTTTATTTTGTACTAAGAAACAAGAACAAGTTTGTAAACAAGCAAAACAATATAGCAGCCAAGCATTAATACTTTTGACATAGTCAGTCATCATTGCTTGTTCTCAGTTTTGCAACACAAAGGGTTTGATAACCCTTTTATTACGGTGTTACAATGTTTATATACTCTCTCCCAGGCAATAATAAAAAATAATGGTCACCTTACTGATTCTTTATCTGAAGATGCCCAAAACAAGGTTGCACCCTATGTCCTGTCTTATTCTAGCGATAGATCTGCTAGCTAGAAGGCTGGAACATAACAATAAGTTGATTCATTATTGATTTGGTACTGCAAAAATGAAATTTAATTTATATGTGAGAATCTTCTAGCAATAACAGAGAATCCAGCTCATTCAATAAATATGTTGAGGAAAGAAATAGCTCTCTTAGAGGAGGTTTCGGAATTGCAAGTCAACTTGCAATTACAGGTATGATGTGCTTCGACTATAAAAAGATAAGTACAGAAACAACCTAGGAGGAAAGATAGTGCTATATATCCAGCAGCCAAGACGCTTCCAGGAAGAGCAGCCTGTTCCAAGTAGTTTTAGGGCCTAATGCACAAGAAATGCTCTCATCCAGCTATATGTGGGCTGGGTTCAGCAGACTCACCCACCCAGTGTTGGATGCCGGTCTCCACTGGTTTATCCTTCCCCCAACCAAAAAAAAAAAAAAAAGCCAGATTTAAGAAAATACAGGAGTTCTCTATGCCAGCGCAGGCATAGTTTGCAAAGATTGCAAAGAAAAGGCACAGAGCATCGGTTTCCTAGAAGCTACATCTGGTGCTGTGTTAACATAGGTCATACCAAATCTGGTAGCCTCTTCTATACTACTGTTTGCTTTGCCCAACTGGAGAGCCTTGTAGAATAGGTTAAAGTTTTTTGATGCTCTCAAGTCCAGAAATTTGTGATAGATTGTGAACTGCAGCCTTTCACATCTCTTATCCTAGGGGTTCCATCAGGTTTAATGCATAAAGACCACGCAACCAAGAGATGTGGATTTCAAGCTTGGAGGTTATTAGTTCTTCAGGTACTACAGCTTCAGGCATGATTATGTCAGTGTGGTCTTTCCTTATCCTAACCCCCAAAGATATAGATTTCAAAGGAAGCTGCTTTGACAATGATCTTGGCATCTACTTCACTATCATTGTTTTGGTGGATCTGGGCAAGTGGTCCTGAACTGTGGACAGTATGGAGGATTCAGCAGCCTCCACTTGTAATCTGAAGTTCTTTGAGTCTGGTATCTTTGAAGTGTAGAGCAATCTTGAAACATAATTTCCAGTCTGTTCTTGTAATTCATACAAACTCAGAGAATTGGGTTGTAAGTGGCTGGAAAGTCTAAAAAGGACAATGGATCCCCACAAAACCCATTTGAGCAAGCTGAGAAAGATCATCCCACCAACACATCCTTTCTGGTCTCAACAATAGAAACTAAATTGGCTCCATCGTCCTGAATTAAGTTTTAGGCAGTTTGTGTTTCATTGTGGACCATTTATGAAATTGCAGTTATGAATACCCATGTTCAGGTATGAAATTTTATGGTAAGTGCTTCCTTTTATTTTGAAGGCAAAGCTCTGCTAAGTTCAACCCTTGTTAGATCCCAAGAGATGAACTCTTTCTGTTTCAGAGCAGAAAAAAAAGTCTTCATTTCTTCTACCCTCAACAGATGGAAACTGCTACCAGGCATTATATTTCTATGCTTCAGTCTCCCATAATTGCCTCCACCTGTTTCATTTGCTCCGTGTGCAGATACCCTCACAAACTTTCCATCTGAATCTTTCATCAGCTACAGTAATAGCCTGGTGTGGATCATCAGCAGAATTCCTTTATTCAAGTTGCTGAATGAGAATCTAGAAGTGACTTTGTATAGAAGAGAATGGGTGTGGGTGGGCTGTTGGGTGGTGCCTATTCTCTGGAATCTTCTTTAGGGATCCTCATGGTCCCTTCATGCTGTGCCATTAGGATGCCTGAAATGCGGTGTCTGCTTGGCACCACATGCCCAAAGAGGGGCTGGTGTGTGGCGACTTCATGTCATCAGTGCATGGTCTATTCTTGCTCTGCATATATGCTAGGAACCCCACTCTGAAAATGTGGCATGGTCAGGTTTGCTCCTGCTACTGCCACTGGATTGCTGGAGTCATCTACAAAGTCTTGTTTGCAAACACATGGGTATATTCTTAATCACATTAGAAAAAGGCAAAGATAGGATGGGTCTTCATCAAAAGGCTCTGGCAATTTCTTGTTAGACTAAAGTGGCAGTTTTTCTGCTGGCATCAACTCTACATGGCCATTTAGTAGCTGGCTGAACAAACCATGGCTGTCCCAGGGGCCCTCTGGGCAGCACTCCAGGCCTGGGGTGCAGTTGCCCACTACCAGGATTACTTTAAGGACAAGTCTGGGATGCAAGGGTGGTTCCTGGAGAGAAGAAGAAGAGTTGGCTTTTATATCCTGCTTTTCTCACCTATTAAAGGGGACTTAAAGTGGCTGAGAAAGCTTTCTATTCTTCTCCCCACAACAGACACTGTGTGAGGTAGGTTGGGCTATGAGAGCTCAGGAGAGCTGTGACTCACCCAAGGTAACCCAGTTGGCCTCAAAGAGGAGTGTGGAATCGAACTGGGAGACTACCAGATAAGAGTCTGACACTCTCAACCACAAGACCAAATTGAATCACAGATTTACCTTTGGCCTCACTGGAGAGGTGGCCTGTAGACTGCCAAAGTTGGGAACCATCAGGGTCTGGATCACAGCTTGTTTGGTAAGTCCCACATTTGCCACCTCTAGTGGCCCTGATCCAGCGCCATGTGTATAGTCAGTGTGACTTTTGGTATGAAGAGTGGGAGTGTAATAGTGGATACTTGCTCTGTAATCATGAGAACACCCTGAAGAATTCCTTGTGATAGGATCATGAACCTGGGTTCTCTTTACTCACTGGTCCCCCTGACTTCCACTGTATGTTTTCTCTTGGTAACCCTGAAGGCATAGCTGCATTCCTTTTTGAGAAGTCTCCCTATCACATACCATTCAGCTATTATGATAAAAGAATAGTGCTTCTCTAATTGTGATTGTGTAGCTTGTGTATACAGGTTGTGAATCAGCTAAAGTTGGGATCCAAGAACTTATCAGATGTCTTCATTTCCCACACAGTTGCTCCATAACTGCTTGTCCTTCTCCTATACCAATCTAGGATTTTGTCTCTACACCCAGTGGAATTCCACTGGATACCAAGGGAACTAAGATTTGCTGAGCTTTACCACTGACATCTGTGTTGCCACAGGTGTTGGGGATTGGGTGGTCATAGGTATCCACCAGAGTGACGCACCTTGGTTTAGTCATTTCTGGTCATACTCTGTATTTGTGGAGTGGATTGCATTCTCTCTGTCCCGGTAAGAGCCATCTCTGCAGGGCCAGGTTGATCTATTCCCTAGTCAGGGGCTTTGGGTATGCCAATTCAGTAGTTCCTGACATTTGCAAGAACAGGACTGGGCTCTGGGATACATAGTAGCTGTCTCAGGGATCACACATATGGGTATTTTGACCACAGACAATTCCCACAGCATGCTGGTTCAGTACTTGCCCTTCTAATTCAACTCACGGAATCTACAAAGTCCTACTGTATGTTAGGTAGTTTGTTCTGCTTCCTAATAGGGAGACAATGATGGTACCTACCCTTGTTTTAATATACTGTTATTGCTGCATGCAAATTTGAGTACCAGTTCAAGATATTTTATGGGAAGTAATATAGAAATGTTCTTAGTAAATACATAAATCCATGCAATCCTTGAAGTTTCAGTAGTAATTCAGCTTCTTGGTAACTTCTTTAGATAACATCAACCATGTCTAGATTAATATGTCATTTTAATTAGAATTCCAAGCAGGTAGGTGCAAGCACATTTTTTTAGAAGTTCAACCACGTCATAGACAGAGTGCAAGAATATAAAGCTAAATGTGAAAGTGTCCAGGTGATGGGATTAGTCAAATGCATCCATCTGCAGTTTTCAATACTGTCACGGAACGGATGTGATGATGGCTGATCCATATAGTAATATGAGGCCACTAACAACGTGAAAACACCTGCCGTGCAAATGTTTTGCAGTGCTTGGCATTCATTGCACTGCACATTCCGTTTTCCTTTTCCCCTATTAAAAATATGGCACTAGCTTCTTGAATGCACTGAATGAATGAGCACAGAGAGTCCACTAAGAAGTCTCTTTTTTCAACTCTCACTTTTGTTATCAACTTACTTGAGGCAGGGCATTTCCTCTCAACCCCAGATAGTCATCTGCAGTGTTGAGAAGAAAGAAACACATCTGATCTAACACAATTGCTGTGACAAGGGTACCACAAGAGAATACATCCAAAAGCTCCAAATGCACCATTTAAAATTTAATGGTAGGAATTTTTTATTTGGTTTGGAGAATAGAGAAAGTCTTGTCCCCTGGGAGAATTTACTCTGGTATACTGTTTATATACCAACAGCTGTTCAAGATTATAAAAAATCTGCTAAACACGTAACAGGATCTCATAAACTTGTGGCATACTGTAAAAGGATTGCTGTGCCTCTTTTAATTTTTGCTTTCTGGAAACACATTCATTGCTGGTATATAAGCAGTAAATTCTCGTACCGAAGTTCTTAGACCTTAACTGGTGTGTTCTTTCTGGAAGAGGCCTTCCCTGGATTCTCAAGTTCCAGGGAATTCGCCCTGTGTCAATTACCCCTTCCTTGTGTATGACTGTTATCAGTAAAGTAACGGACAAGCAGTGCTAGGGTTACGTGGATCCGTTCTGGGCTACTTTGTGACAAGCAACAATTCTGCTTGATGTCTTTCAAGAAGGTGTGTGAGGCAGTGTGAACCATCGGTTTTGCTCAGCATTTCGTCAGTGTTTATACCAGTGGCCCCAATAGCTTTCTGGAGATTTTATTTATTTAGATATAGTGCACTATATTGCAATCTAAGGGTGGTTTACAAAGAAAAGTTAAAGCAACATTTAAAATAATACCAATTTTAAAAATTCTCTGTAATCCTACTCCTTCTCCCATCACCATACCTCTTCCTGTCCATAACAGTAGGAGTCCTCAGGCTACCTTTCTCACAGTCACAATCCCTTAGGCCAGTGATGGCGAACCTTTTGAGCTCGGTGTGTCAAAATTAGCAAGAAAACCTAGCTTAACTCGGGTGCTGTGTCACATCTAGAAATATCCATAATTTTGTGATGTTTGTAGCTCTAGTAAAAAGTTATATTTTTGATATATGTATTTTATTAAAAGCAAAAACAAATAATTCTTTACATTAGTGACTTTTGTTGAATTTCATTTGCTAAATCTTCAATTGAAAGTTGGTGTTTTGTACGCTTCAAGAACAAGCAAGCACTACACGCCCAGGTGCCAGGGTGACCATGTGTGTCACCCAAAAGGGCTTGGTGTGTCACCTGTGACACACGTGTCATAGGCTGGCCATCACTGCCTTAGGCAATGTTTCCCTCATCTCTGACTCCCCCACACTCTCAAAGATCGTACCCCCTTGCCCTCCCATTAGATGTTTCAGCATTTCCTGCCAGTTCAGCTGTTTGAACTTCTAGTTCAGTAGGCAGAGACTTGAATGTGGGAATATCCTGTAGATGTATGAAACTTGTGAATGTAGAAGAACTCCAGACTATTTCATTGTCCTGTGTTAAATATGTAATGAACCTGTGTCCATGATCTGTACAAATGCTGTGTATTTTGAAAATGCATGTCTGATGCAAGGTTACCTAACAGTTATGGGTGGAGACGATTCAGAAGCTTGCTAAGCATTGCATTCAGATATTATTTGGGTTATGAACTAGAACATCCATATTAAATAGTGTCTTTCCAACTTGTGTAGTCCTTTTTAGCAGACATTGTGAGAGAATCTCTCTCAATCCCATGAAGGTGAAGTTGTACAGTATTCCATCCTTTTTCCAAATTCTATTTAATATTTATATGAAATCTCTAGAACTCATCTGGGGATTTCGAGTACAGTACTACATATTTCTATCTCTGTGTTTAAGATCAGAAGTGGTACTTTTTTTCTATCAGTGACTTGAGGACTAAATTACAGGGTGAATCCTGATAAGATGGAATCTTTAGATGGATGCTCGTTGTGTGAAGAAGGTGGTACAACAACCTATATTAAGTGAGATAGCACTCACTCAGATGATAATTTCTGGTGGTGAGGATCACCTCTGTCCAGATTATACTCGTGTACTAATTGCAACTCTTCATGGACAGAGACCCCCGCAGTGTGCTATGTGTGAGACTGCTTTTGAAAGCTATCTTAATTCAATCAAAGGTTCAAAACATTGTGTCATCATTGTTATATGGAGAAAGCAGATTTTTATTGTATCCTTCAACTATTGCATTATCTGCTAGTGAACTACAAGACTTAGGCCCTTTCTGCACTGGGCCTTATTCCACATTGTATCCTGGAATAGGAGCCTGCTGTATGCCTGCTACAGTAGGTCCAAGGAAAGACCTTGGTCAGTTCAGTGTTCTTAAAATGTGTGCTCAACCAACGCCTTTAATATTTTGGTATCCTGGTAGACCAGAGACAGTGCTCACATTTGATCTGGTCTAAGGAGCTTCTCTTCAGTTATTTCTGATTGGTCTGAACAAGATGGAACTAGATCTAGATTAAAAGCCTTAATCCAAATATCTTGTAGACCATTTAATGAGGTCCACAAGAGAACTAAGAGCCTTGTTCTGGATCATAAGAGATGTACCAGAGATATACCTCCATGATCTGGAAGTACACCTCCCTGAGCCCTGAGGCTGGGAACTTTCATTCCTAGTTGCTGGGGTGTGGGCATGGGCGGCAGTGGGGTGCTGCTGGGAAGTTGGTGTGAACTTCACAACCATGAGGAGGCATGAACCAGTTCAGTATTGTTAGTGCCGATAGTGTTGATCTAGCCCATGTCTCTGCACAATCTGGATTGGTGGGACCGGTTAATCTGCATCCACTGATCTGGATGAAATGAAGGTAAGTGCAGAAAAGGTCAGTAGCTGTTTTAGACTTTACACACAGTCAAAGAGGGACTATTGTGGTTCTCCCATCAAGTAAATCCAGTAGCAATGGGTTTGAAATGGACCTATGTTTATGGACGCACTTTAATTGCAGAACTAGCTCTGAGAATTAAAATATGTGCTCTGGGCCTGAAAAAAATGCTTTTAGTAGATTTCTGAAAACCTAAATTTGGGGAAGGTCAGATACCTTCAATAAAATGTTCAATTTTATTATATGCTTAAAATGGTTAGACTTTGTTTTATAATATTTTAAAGTTGTTATCCCTCTGTAGAGGAGGAACGATGGAATATAAACAAACAGTAGCATGGAACCAGCATGCCACTATATCATTGCTTCTATAATGCTGTAATTTATATTATTGGTGCTGTGATTTATGTATCCTCATCCCTCGTTTGGTGAACCATCTTGAGGAATATTTCGAAAAGCAGGAAGGGAATAAAGAACAACAGTTGGTTGAACCAAATTAAATTGAATTGATTGAATGTGTATTTGATCTCTGCATGTCTAATTACCAACATTGATTAGAAAAGTATCCAAAGTGTTCTGCTCTTGGAGTTACTGTGTTCATACTGCATACAGATGCTTAGTCTTTTCTTTATCTTCTTCTTCTTCCTTCCCTTAGGTCTTGAATTTGGTATACTGGGTGAGAGTGTTGGTTTGGAGGCTAGTCTGTTCTGCCCACCACTTTGGACTTAAGTAATTATCTCCAGAGGATTAACAGCTGAAAGAAATCTTCCTTCATTTCTTTTGGAAACTTCCTTGCTGCAGTACCCTTGCGTTTTGGTACACAGTCATGTGGTCACCACAGCTGCTGTTTCTCACAATGCTCTTAGCATCTACAGTGTGTGGTAAGTGCATGGGAAGGATTCAAGTTTCACCTGTTCTTGTTTTTCCCGGGGCTGCAGGAAATGGACTGTGCTATAAGATTACATTCCAGAAGCATTCAGGTCCTCTTGATTTATAGCTTTGCAATATACCGAATTGATTATGCTGCTAGAGCTCTAAAATGCTGAATTTTTTATTCATGTATACTGTTTTCTATAGTGGGAAAGGCAGCTCTTGCAGGGCAAATATCCATCTTTCCTCAGGTGAGCATCCCAGGGCTACACATGACTATGTGCACATATAATATTCACAGGGGCCTCATTTTCTGCTTGAAGCAAACACATCATGGGGGTGGAACATAAGAGTGTTCTACCTCAAGCGTTGAAAAAGAAGTTTCATGACACCCAGATCTGGTACTTCTGGGTCTCTGGTTCCATGTATTCAGCAGAAATAGGAACAAAGTGCACAACACCAGCTTGCAGCTTTGAATTCCAGTGCAAACACCAGGTTTTTCTTCCAGTTGCCCTGACATCCTCTGAGATAGGCAGCCAGGAGTTCAGGAATGACTGACCAGAGCCCACAATTTCACCACACAAAAAAGACAGTAACCAGTGTGAATAGGCATACAGAATTGGGTCCTGTTTTCAGGGCAAAATGTCTGGCTTCCCAATTGCTATCAATGTTAGGTATTCACAATCCAGACTTCTAGTTAGTATTGCCTCATTCTCTCTAATATCATAACAATCCAGGCCCCATTCCCATTGCAAGCTTAAAATGGTTTTCCTAAACCGAAATAAAAGAACCGGATGCAAACACGAATTTGCCTGATAACATTACTTTCAACTTTAATCACGTTTGATCCCAATTCTGAGGTACCCCAAAAGTGCTTGAAAACTTGGGTAGAGTG
>MTQE01002560.1:8602675-8614876 GCA_014337955.1 Aspidoscelis marmoratus | reverse complement strand
TTAAAAAAAGCAGATTCTTTTCAATAAATATGTCACTTAGGTTTTTTTTTCCCTTTTATGATTTATGAGAAGTATGTTCAAAGAGCATTTTCAAAAAGTATTTCTGGATATGAACGCCTACTTGGGAAAAGATAAAGTTAACATGATCAGCAAACATGTTTGTATTCAGCAAGACAGATTAGAATTGGACTTCTCCCTTAATTGGTGATTTGACAGCTACCAGAAGTGGGGGAAAATGAAATCATCATGTCAGCCATACCTTTCTATGTACTGCTGCACCTAAGAGAGTCAGGGCAGTAAAATGCTTGCAAGATCTGGGTTCAAATCTTTCCAGCCATTTACCTTTTTAGTTATTATTGGACAAGGCAACTTCACCCCATTGGACTTATGACAGGAACAAATGGGACACCTCCAGCTGAAATCCAGTGTCAGCTTTCATAATGAGATTTGCAGGGAGAACAGATCGTCCCCACATTCTCCCAGTCTTCTGAAGTAGTAGGCAGGACTTTTCTAACCTCTTGGTCATCCCCTCCCTCTGAGAGGCCTGCTGTTTCGCTGAGAGGCCTGCTGTTTCCTGGTGAAGGTGAACTCTCACGAGACCTCACCCAAATACCCAGGAAAAGGGAAAATCTGCATACCAACTTATATTGGGTAAGTTGGAGGTTTTTGCTGCACAGCATTGGACTTTGTACTGTGACAGCTACCCTGCAGCCCTTCAAAAGTATACCTTCTACGTGGATGGAACCCATGATTAGATCTGCAGATCTGAGAGGAAAGCAGTGCAACTGACGACTTCCCTCACTCCCATAACTCTGGTCCTGTGCATTTTGGTGTAATAAAGTAGCTTTTGGTATAATAATGCAGCTTGGCATGCTGCATCTGCACCAGAATTCAGTTCAAGTCGGCAGGGGGGGGGTAGCTGGAACCAAGAGTAACAGAACAGTTGGGCCACCATATCTGCAGGGAATACGTTCCAGGCCCTACCATGGGTAACATAAAACCGCGGATAATACAGAATGCTGGGAAATGTACTCCATTCCCCATAAATCCAGTGAAATCCTGTGGAATCATGGAAAATCATGGAAAATCACAGGAATCATGGGAAATCTTGCTCAAGATGCACTCAGTTTCCCATACTTTATGTGAAATCCTGCAGGAAATTATGGGAAATCGCACCCCATTTGGGGCCATTTCCTACCTGTCCCAGGCCTAATAGCACCAGTGGGGGTAGGAATGATCTGGTCACTGCAGAAAACCACAGTTACTGGATCAGTGGATATGGGGGTCCGACTTTAGTTGGAGTGCTACAAGACTGAAGTCCTACACAAGTCTGTGCAAAAATTAGTCCCACAAAATGTGTTTGACTGTATGTAGGTTAACCAGTTCTTTAGAAGAAGGGAAATGAGGTTGAGGCTCCAACCTGCTGAGCGTGGTGACTCTCTTGGCCTTGTGGGACACTCAACCAGGTCAAAAAAATAAAGCTTCATTCAGATGACAATTAATTTGCATTATTTGGATAATCTGAAATATAGCATGGATAATCATCCTTTACTCCAGATTATTCAAGTAATGTGGATTAAATAAGTGCCAGAATGAAGCCTAAGAACATTGTTGGCAGTTCCCTTCTTTTGCTGGCTGAGCACTGAAAGGTTGCATTGAGCCAGTGCAAGGAATGCTTCCTGTTAATTGTTACTTAAGCACAGTCTGATTCCTCTTCTCATGAACCAGCTTGTGTGTGAATCCCAGATTCGCTGAATAAAAGCTACAGTTTTCTCTTGTTATTTATGTGACCATTGCCTTCCTTTAAAGCAGTCAGTTGGCCCATTGCACAATAAATTGCAAAGCATCAATGGAAAAATCATCTGTTTTCTAGATCAGTAGCAGTCAGGTGCAGAACAGTGAGTGAAATAGGAATTGCTTTCTTGACCATGATGGATAACCTCAGTCAGAAGTCTGCCTAAGGGATTGTGACCTACAAGTGCTCTTAGATTCCTCCAGTTTTGGAAGGACAAACTCGCAATTCTCTTTAGGGCAAATGACCACTGACTTTTATCTAGTTGAAAAACCAGAATGCACAGGTATTTCAGTGTTTAGCCTAAAAGAAAAGAGGAGATGCACTAGAGGTACCCGGGTGTCCTCTGTCCCATTCTCCCTTACCTTAGCCAAGTCCATTGCAGGAAAAAGCGATCATGTTTTTGGTAGGGATTATATATACTGCTCACATGCCTCCTGCTGCCCCTAGCCACACACTGCTACTGCAGCCAGGGAACATGTGTTTCCCAGCTCTGACATTGCTGTCCAGAGGTCATTGAACACAGGAAATGATCCTGTAGGCCATTCTCTATGTTCAGCATTGAACAGGTTGCTGTGCATTGTTCAAAGACTAAGCCACCTGTTTGTGTGTCCAAATTCTCTAAGGGGTGTTCATGATTGGTTGGGAGCTGGTCACATGTGTGTCTTTGCAGACACTGCACTTAGCCATCACACCCACTGCACTGTGGTGGAGCAGGGACTTATTATCTCTGCATCCTCATGCTACATTCCTAGTAGACATAAGGAGTCAATTGGTCCAAAATAATCTACACTGAGTTCCATTCTTCCATCTATTCTGCTGTGACTAGTACAATTCAAAATAATTTGCCACCCATAATTGTATGCTAAAAAAGTTCAGAATATTCAGCAAATGCCAGAAAACTTCAGTAATAGCTCAGATACAGAATGAGACTCCTGCTGTTACTTTTAGGTCTTTTCATGCAATTCATACGGTCTTGGTTTTAAGAGATAATGATTTCTATTAGAGAACAACAGCATCTTGTGCTTCTTGATGAAGCAAATAAAATGAGAATGCTTCCTTCCTACACTGGACATTTTAGATGGATGCCAAATATGTGTCTATTTTCCATTGTATTGCACATTGTAAACAAATTAGGTAGACCAGTGAAGGGAGAAAAAGACCTTGTTGGATGAAGAAGATAAGCATGAAGAAGGCATTTTTCAGTTTCAATGAGAAACCAGGAGCAGTAACCACAGCAACTGGTCTAAACTGCAAGAGCGCAGCTGGCACTTTAGTGAGATTTTCATTCTGAAGGATTTTGTGTCTGGGAGTAAGTGGGAGGAAGGCTCTCTTATCTGGGCTGAAAACTCATCTGCTGCTTGTGAACAAACAACATGCAGGCAGTTAATAGACTTGGCTTTCTGGTCAACCAGCAAGGCACCATTCAAACCAGATTAGGCTACGGAGTTTGTCATGAAAGGAATCACATGAAAATACAGCAATCTGGCTGACAGTTATCTATGCTCTTTAATTGCAGGTCAGCAGGTTTTTAACCTGAGTGTAGGAGTTATTGAGAACTGCAGCATGCAAAGCAATTGCTGTTCAAGGTGACTAATTCGGCAAGGAATGAATATATATATATATCACACACACACTTTGGCACCACAAGAAAGCTGGATGGAAATCATATAGCAAAATTCTAACTGTACTTTGATGTTCCAGGGTAAAAAAAAATCTTGTGACAAGCAACACAATGCCGAAATGGAAAGCTTAGTTTCTCTACCTTTGAAAATCTCGCATAAAATATACCAAGCTTGACAATATGCATCAGTCTTGTTTTGATTATGCCCATGAAGGAGGCTGCTCACTTTGATAGGCTGCTGAAAATACGGTTGCCAGTAACTTGTCACTTCCACTTCGGTTTCTGCTTTTCAGGCCTTATAGCAATAGCTGCCAAGAAGTCTGTTTTCCCTAGTCTACAGTTGCTATGGAAAGAAGTCCTAAAGCCCAGTCCTATGTATATTTATTCAGAAGCAAGTCCACTGAGATCAACTGGGCTTATTCCCAGGAAGGTATGCATAGGATTGCAGCCTCAAGAAATGAAACTGAATGTGTATGCTTCATTATCCTCATTGCCTTCTTTCCTTCCTCATCAGATATTACGTAATGATTCCATGTCTAGGCAGGGAACTTTCTTGCTGTGCTAACATTGTATTATTTCTATAGTAAAAAGACCAAAGGTGTCCTTTCATTAAGAACAAATGTTGCTACTTACTTATGGAACCTTGGGTCTAAATTGGTATATAGAGACATACTTGCTACCACCCAGCTGGAGAAGATGTCAAATGTAGCATCAGCTTCAATCTGGCATTCTCTCCTAAGAGGGTAGATCGGACAAGGGTTGCATGCAAGGCTTGTTAAATGCCTTTAAATGCTGCGTGTGAAATGTGCTGTCTCCTTTATAACTTCTTCTTTACTGTCCCAAGTGGGCTACAAAGGGCAGAAACTCAATCATAAAAGTAACATATTCTGAGGCAGAACAGTGTCAACGTGTGGACAGGACGTAAGAAGAAGAAGAGTTGGCTTTTCTACCCTGCTTTTCGCACCCATTAAGGTGACTCAAAGCAGCTAAGAAGCCTTCTGTTCTTCCTCCCACAACAGGCATCCTGTGAAGTAGGTGGGACTGTGAGAGTTCAGAACAGAGCTGTGACTAGCCCGAGGTCAACCACCTGGAATCAAACCCAGTATGTCCGGATAAGAGTTCGACTCCCTAACCATTAGACCTTACTCTTCCTTGTATATTTACCCAGATTTGACACCATTAAACTTGTTGGGTGTATTGTTTTCATACCACCATTTTCAGGTTGTTGGTCACCACTGCCTTTTCACTGTGAGTTATTTGTACTTGGCCTGAAGCTTGTTTTAAGACAAAAAAAGACTGCTAAATAATATTTGCTTTTGTTTTCTATCTTCAAATTGGGAAGACAGAAAATTTAACTGTTTCCTTTGATGTATAAAACTCCTAGCAGCAGTTTGCCATCCCTTCAGTAATACCAGGGGCTTTCAGTTCCTGAACGAAACACTCTAGGGACTTTCCGCACTGGTCCTTATTCTGGTTGATATCCCAGGCTGTGGTCACACCTCTAAGGTTTAATCCAGCTTCAGTCCACCTTCAGAGGGAGAAAACACACCAGCAAAATGACCAGTAATTTTCTTTCCATATTATCTATCCCAAAGGTGGATTTTCTGAGTTATTTAACACTGAAAGAAAACAGCTTGTCACTCTGCTGATGTATTCTCTCACTCTGAAAGTGGACTGAAGCTGGATTAAACCTTAAGTGTGACCACAGCCTCAGATGAAGGGTCTGTCATCCTCATGCTGATGCAAACTAAGGACCTGCTTTAACATGTGGATGGCAGGTCATTATTTTTAGAGATAATCTGGAATAAGGCCTAGTGCAGAAAGGGTCTAGAACTGTCCATTTTGACACTACTTTTTACCTGAATCAGTTTCCCAGCTTAGACCAGAGCAAAAAGGACATCCAAAGTACCCCTTTCATCAGCCCATGCACATACACAGAAATGGGGAGTGTTGCGTAGGATCCAGAAAGACATGTGTGGTGTGTGGTGACATAACAAGTAGGATCCACAGAATCTTAACAGATGTACAATATTTCTTTATAAAGCACCATGGCTATACAAACATCCCTCAATTATGCATTTTATGGTACACCGTCAAAATGCTGAATCATTCAGAATGCACCTGAAAGCTTCAAAACTGCTAATTTGCTTAGAGTTCAGATTCACAGATTTGGATGTATGCTGTTCCATTAGATCATTTCCAGCACTGACAAACAAAGTTACTTTGTACACTGTTTTTCTTCTTCCATACATGGACATGAGTACAGTTAGTCTTGAGAGATTTGATCTATGTTATTGGATCAGTTTTAAAAAATAAAAACAAAAGCAAGAGATGTCTGTAACTGCATTTGAAGAGACCTGCATTTGATTTGAATGAAAAAAGGCCCATTCCTCATTCAATTTATGTAAATAAAGTGCAAACAAAGGAGCACAGCCAGTAACAGAACTTCAGTATTAAATGCATTGTCATTGAAAACTGTAGTTTTTACAAATTCTGAACAGATAAAGGAGGTGTGGGGTTATGTCACTGGCTCTGGGCAATTCGCAGTCCCTTAGATAGATGTGTAAAGGAAGCAACACATTCACTGGAATCTTTGGATAATGCAATATGGTTTATGTATCTGCACTTATTTTATAAAGAAGTAAGAGCAGAATTTGAGGGGAAAGCATGGATAAAAGGCTTATTTGGTTTGCTCTTTGATTTTCATTTTATCTTTTTCCCATGCTCGTGTATTGGTTAGATATGCTTTAGAGTGGGATGGAGAAAACCCATCCTAATGAAATGAAACTCTGTGCCTGCAGAAATGTAGCAGAAGCATAGAAGATAGGAGGAATCTAGAATATCCATCTTCCTCGAATAGTATAGACGAATGCTTTTAAATTAGTGTTATCCAACCAAAGATGAAGCTGCTGATTTCATGCCAGTGCCACCGCGACTGTATTTCCACAGATTCTTTGCCTTCTTTAGCGTTGGCTTGCGATGACCTTACATGATCTGTAGGATTTAAGGATTCACATGGTAAGGAGGGTAAGCACATTTTTGTCTTGTTGAAACTACATCACATATATTGAAGAACTATCTAATCATGCTGGGAGTTGTACTCTGATCTGCGAGCAACTGTAGGAGTAGCATTTCATCTTAGTTCATTGCCAAAAGTGGACCATCCCTACTTTATAGGTGGTAGGGTGCTTTTTCATTTCAAATTTGAAATGGAGAGATGCTTACTCTTCACTATTAGTGCATGTGAGACAGTTTGGTCTTGTGCTTAGAGTGCTGGACTCTCATATCATAGTCACCTGGTTTGATTCTGCACTCTTCCATGAAGCCAGCTGGGTGACCCCGGGCTAGTCACAGCTCTCTTTCTCACAACCACACCTGCCTCACATGTGAGAAGAGCCACAGGTTTGTCAGCTGCTCTGAATACTCTTCAAGGATGAGAAAAGTGGGTTTTAAAAGCCAACTCTCCTATTCCTCTTCATACCTTCTCTGGAAGCTGCAGCTAGCGCAACATGTGGCAACCAGTTTGAATGGGGTGCCAGTTTGTGCGTACATTATAACTGTACTAAAGCAGCTACATTGGTTGCAAGTTAGCTCATGAGACAGATTCCAAGTTTTCTGCTTGGCATATAATACCTTAAACAGTGTGGGACCAAGATATCTTAAAGATGCCTCTTGCATTACACACTTGGAAGAACCATGAATTACTTTGAAGAACTTCTGCTCTAGATTCAGAATCTCATCTCATGATGGCCTCTAGTGGCAGCACCAGCTGTGTCCAATATTTCCTTTTCTCCAATATTTATGAGGAACCTACAGTTACAGCTTTCAGGTAGCTACTGAAGACATTTCTCTTCATCCAGGCATTTTCTGCATGATTATTTCTTTTCCTAACCCACCCAATGTTTAATGTGTTTTTAATTAATTGAATGGTTTTGAGTGGTTTTAGTTTAAGAATGAAATATTTGGGTTGGTAGAGAGAAGCCGCTGTGGAAAATTATTTGTGCTCCATCTTCTGTTCTGCAAAGGGAGGTGTTTGACATTCTGAACACCAAAAGGAGTTAAAGAAAAAAGCCCTTGTGAGATCCATTACCTGCCTGGAACTAGAGCCACCAAATTATTGGCATTGAGTATTAAATTACTAACACTTTTTTTAAAGTATAGAGAGACCGTCCTGTTTGTTATCCGAATGTAGACACTGGATTATCTAAAATTGCTACATGCAGTTTAGAAATGAAGCAGACCCATTCTTCAGCCTTATAATCTAAAGGTATAGATGTTACACATCATGGAAGACTGGAAAGGCAAAGAATAAGGATGAATTGTTTGCTGAAGTTTTCTATAGCATGAAAACATGATCAGAGTTAAACATTTTCTAACCAGTGTTCACCGCTTCAAATTTCTTCATCTTTCTGCAACTTAATTGTGCTATATGGCTTCTTTTTCAGCTGGTGTTTCAAACTTATTTATTTCTTTCATACTCTGTATCCCAGGGCAGGTTACAAAAATACAAATAAAAACAAAAGTAAAAATGAACTCAGTAAATTATAACATACATTACTTTGAAGGGGAGGTCAAGCTGTTTCTTTAGCCAAGGACATAGGTACAGAAATGTTTCTTCATTATGCATTGAAATACAGTATAGACCCTGAAGGGTCTAGGCAGATCTCAAAGGGAAGTCCATCCATAGCATGGGGGCTACCACAGAGAAGAGACTCTCACATGTACCTTTAACAGTCAGTAGATGTGGTGCTAGCAAGAAGGCCTCTCCCCAGGGTCTTAATTGGTAGGCAGGTCTGTAAGGATTTGTGGGGGAGGGCAAGTTGTTTTGGACTTTATGGCCAGGTTCCCATTAGGCAATCTAATCTGGTGTTAAACAAGGGCTTTTTAAATCAGCAGTGAGGTCTGGTTTTTTGCGTTCCCACTAATGCAGACTCACTCTCCATTCTTCAGTACCCAGCAGCACCTCTCTTCATCCCTCAGCAGAACCCTCTCCCCGTGAAGCCAGCAAATGGACATCATCATGCTCTTACTTCATCAGGGTGGACAATTCAAACCGCACCCTCTATATAAACCTGCTTCCAGAGATCATGGCGCGTTTGTTCACTGCTTCACCCCCCACCATAGCACAGCTTCTTCCTCATCTTAAAAAGGCAGTAGAAGATTAAGTATCATTTCCCCTTTGTTTGGTGCGAGACTGCTATATCTGAACAGTGCAAAATGGCGGGGGGTAGGCAAAAGGGGGTGATTGAAGAGGTAATGCTGGGGCAGGGAGGTACATACTTCAAAACCTATGTAGGCTGTGTTCCTATTCAAGATTTAAAGAACTTTGAAATCATTTTGAGCACTGTTCCTACAGTTTTAAAAGAATCCGCAGTTTCTGAAATGCAGAGAATCTTTATTCACATTAAAAGAGGTCTCACTGCTGGATTTAGAAATAATTCACACTATTTAGCAATGGGAATACAAGCGGTTTTGGGGGGAAGAGAACCATGCTTTAGGGGCGTTCTCCTCAGTTTCCCCTGATCCAATGATAAGCCATGATTTCATCCGCTTTTCCCTGGGCTCTTGCCATTACATTGCTAAGGGTATCAGGCTTGGCTGAAAGGAGTGAGGGAGGAGGTGAAAAATGACAGAAATCAGACTACAATGTGTAACTAAAAAAAAGATCTGAACACATGTAACAAGAGATCAGAACACAATGTAACAAAAAAGAGATCGGATGAAATGGATCAGACCCATACCTTTTGCCTCCATTTCATGCTGAACTGCTTTGCCAATCTTTTGTAAAAGCCTGCCTGGTTTTTCCCTCCTCCCTTCCCCACTGTGATCATTATAAGTCAAAAGGGAAAGTGATACAGCCTTGTTAACAGGAGAATGAAGTTGTGCTATGGTGGATACAAGATGTGGAGGCAAGCGGCGAAGGGCTCCATAACTGCCAGTTTATACAGAGGGTGCAGTTTGAATTAACCGCCCCGATGAACCCAGGGTATGATGGTGCCCAATTGCTGACTGCATGGGGAAGGCATTAAGCTGAGGGGAGGGGAGGAGAGGAGAGGGGTTTCACCCCTACGAGTCCACATTATAAACAAACAGTGGTAATGCAAAAAAACAGACCTCACTACTGATTTAAAAAAACAACCTACTTTAAAACTGGATTAAAATGCACAGTGGGAACACAGCCTTAATGATATAAAGAAAGTTATTTGAAATCTTAGGCTGTGGAATTGTCATTGAGTTGCCAGACATGTTTACTGTCTCACATAGTCGTTCTGAAATTTCGAAGCAATATTTGCGCTTGTGGGAGAAAGAACTGAAATGGTGTAAGATTACGTTATTCCTAAAATACTCTGCAGGCTGGATTACCTTCTAAGAAAATGAGCAATAATTCAACTTGATCTTAGAAGTTACCAAAGTCCATGACTGCATGTTATTGACTCTCCATTTAACAGATATGGAGGGGGTGGGTCACATGAACTGGAGATTCTTAACTTGATAGCATAATTGCCATATTTTCCAGGGTTAAAATGCTCTATTTTGCTCTCACGTGGGGACAATATAGAAGGATTACAAAAGTGAATAATTATGAAATAATAGAACGTAGTGAAATAATTGTCTGCAGTCTGAGGCAACCTCACAGAACTAAAAGAGAAAAATCCCTCAGTGCTGTTCATATTCAGGCAAACTGCTAAGAACTATACTCTTCCTACACAGCCAGAAAAGATTGATCCAATTGATCCGATTAAGATTTGTCGTCTTTTGCCAGTCTGTTCTCTTGATCATCAGTGATTTAAATCTTAAAAGAGGTAGATGAATAGCTGTTTTCACTGATCCAGATTTTTTTTTAAAAAAAAAATTACAACTGATGGGCCATTTTTACTTCTCTCTGGTTGAAAAAGTTGAAAAGCAGTTTGTAAAATAAACGGTTGTTTTTGTCCACCGTAAATCCACATCTGCCGCATTGACAGAATCATTATGCTGGAGATATTTTCTGAAAGGTTCTTCACCTAATGAATTGCGCTTGGCTTTATAATAGAAAATTGTGCCAAATTCAGCAACAATAAATGTAATCTATGAGTTCAATAAAGCTCTGGTCCCCATTTGCAGATAAAGTCTTCAAACAAATTTTAATGCTGTGATGTATTCTGCTTTCTTTTAAGCAATTTGCATTTGAATAATTAATTCTGTGGTACCATTAAAACAACAACACTGAGAGTCACAATTAATTAGCACCCGTGAATATACAATTCATAGGGAGGTCCACAAGTGTGTGAGGCCACAGTGGGGTTGTCTGTGCAGTGGGATCCCCTGTACATCCTCTCAGCAATGCTGTTGTTGGTTGGCAGCCAGGGAATACATGCACTCCTGAAAGAAAAGGGAGCAGGACTTGGTTACTGAATGCCTCTATCCCAACAGGAATAGTCCAGTAAATCTGATGGTTGTCCACACCATGCTGGAACCTCTAGCAAATCTGTGGACCAGTGCTGGAAGCTGGAGAAGAACATGGGGCAGTGGGTTGCAACAGCTGCACAACCCAAAACAATTCATTAAGTCTCCTGCAGGCTTCTCCTGTTTGGCTTCTCTTTTAACAAAAATCTGGCCAACTGGCCCCACGACCAAGTACCACATGCCTTCCCCAGTGCATCAGTCCCCTCCCTACTGGCCTGGCTGGACTTATCAGCTAGTTGTTTACATTACATTTATTTAGACATTTCTAAAGCCTTCATATACAACAGGGTTGAAGCTGTTTATAAAAAGAAGTTGACAGTAGAACGTAAGGATCAAAGCAGATTAAAATATACAAGCAGTAAAAAACACATTAAAAATATAATAGATTTGTGGGAAAACAAGTGGTGTTTTTTTTCCACTGGCAGTAAGTACCCATTAAGTACTGTAAAGGCCTCTAGACAGCCAGCAGGGCAGGAAACAGTTTGACACGCAGAGGAGGAGCAGACTCAGGAAGCACCATTTGCCCGCCAAAAAGCAGGACTCTCCTGCCAGTCAGCAGCCAGGATTATCTATGGATATTAGCTGCTGTTTAGACCGTTTGTGGTCTCCCTGCTGGGGTTTGAAAAAAGTCACGAGGGCTGCTGCTCAGCGCGCCTGTGTGTGGATGTAGGGAGTGAGCCAGTGAAGTAGGAATTAGCTTTGTCTGCCTGTAGGCAACAGAAAACAATAATTAGTTTAAATGACTTAACAGTGGACAGGAGGAGAGTGTTTTTTCCACGGAGGGAGCTGACAGGCCTGAGAGGAGAGACGCTGAAACTCTGAAGGGGGAAAAACAGATCTATTGTTTGCCTGAGAGCAAGGGAAATAGAAGTTGGTTTGATTTAACTTACGAGGTAGCAGGAGAGGAGTTTTAGGAGAAGGATTGAAGAATGACTAGGATTGAAGAATGACTAGTTAGTTACTTAAAGACATTTACCTGATTCAACTAAGGACTTTTACTCTGATTTACACGATCATTTACTTTATTTCTAAAGACTGAAGGACACAAAGTTGATTCAAGCATAGATTTTATTTCCTTTTATCTATTTCAATTTACTCTGTCACAATAAACCTTTGAGTTTGGTTAATTAAGGAAGTCAGTATTATGTTGGTGGTAAGGTCTAGAACAGTGATGGTGAACCTTTTGAGCTCGGTGTGTCAAAATTCGCAAGAAAATGTAGTTGCTGCTGAAAAACGCTTATATAATTTGACTTAAGTTGTTGTATTTTGCTTTGTATTTGGTTTCCATGTGTTGTAAACCGCCTTGGGTGAAAGTTTCTTTTGGAAAGGCGGTATATAA
>MTQE01002560.1:8581501-8595103 GCA_014337955.1 Aspidoscelis marmoratus | reverse complement strand
AGGAATCATACACATAAACTGAGGAGAGAAAGGGAGGTGCCTCATGAACATTCAGCCCTCCCCTAGACATTGGATGAAAGGAAAGACTGGAACCTGCCCACCACAGCACTGTTCTGCCTCCTTTAGCCTGTCCTCACACTGAGGGAGAGAAGATGGCCTGGGGTGCTAGGATGGACTGAGTCCACTCGAAAAGAAGACTCTGGTTAGAATGATCTAATGGGAGTAGGCCAGCTTGGAAAACAAATTGAATAAAAATAATGGGAGTAACATGACCTGAGAATGACCTGAAGTCATCTTAAACTAAAGATGTGACCAGGGCCTTTATAAAAGCTTTTGGGACTGCCGTGAGAATGCATGCTCCTATGCCCTTGTTGCATTGCAAGTGTGCTCAAAGGCTGCAGAAATTGCATGTCCTCATTCCACTGATAATAATAGAGACATGTGTCTCCATAGAACCTGATAATACTGGTACATGAAAAACGGCCAGATTCCAAATGGCCAGAAAAGTTCTTCTGCTATGATCTTTTGACAGCCAGAAGCAGTGACAGGCATTTAGACGCCACATCATCACCACAGAACTCATTAGCACAGTGAGTCAATAGCGTGGCAAGAGTGCTTACTTGCCACACTGCAGCAGGCAGCCTCTGCTCCTGTGTGAATTGTGCATAAGAAATGTAAGCTGCAATTATGTTCCTACTTTCCTGGCCCCACTGAGCTAAATAAGGCCTTCTTCAACCTAGACATTTATAGGAGTACATTATCAAGTCATCAGGTGTTCAAGAACTGAGACTGTGGTTACACCTTTACTTTAATCCTTCTTCAGCCTAAATTCCAGCCCATTTGGTTCCTCCCTCTTCTTGGGTTTTCCTTTAATTGGGCCAACAGGGCATTAAGCTTTTAATCCTTGCTCCTGCTGCTGCCCAGAAAATTATACCTTGGCAAGCCTCTGCTCCAATTCTTGCCCCTCGTCCTTGCTGTGACAGTCTTTCCTCCACTTTCATTAAATGTCGTGACTTATAGAAGGGATTCGGTGCAGGAGACTAGCAAGAACAGAGGAGAGGGAGGGTGAATTGCTGGGTGGGGTGGAGGCGGGATTGTCCTCCCGAAACTGAGGCCAAGGTTGCAGAAAGAGTTAAAGATGGTATCAAGGAGAGGCTGGGCCAGAGCATTGGTGGCTCTGTGCATAAAGAACAAGTATGGTGAAATCAGCTCCCGGTCTCGCCCAATGGGATGCAAAAGGCCCAGAGTGGGTCCGGTCCCTTTCCCCCTCTCTGCACTAAAGCAGCCTGGGCCTTCTGGGACTGGAATTTTTCATGGTCTCCCTCCTCCCACCCCCACCTGTCACCTTGCCCCCCTTTACCCTCCCAGAACAGAACAGCTGCCCGCCAAGTAGAGCATTTACTCCACCTCCTCACCAGCTGAAGATTACCATCTAGAGCAGCAGGAAGGTGTGACCAGCTGAAAATACTTTGGATTTGGCTGCCTTCCTGTGACAAAGTGGTAAGGTGTAACTGCAGCCTGACTTGGTTGAAACCAAAAGTCTCATCAGCATTCTAACAAGAAGTTTCAGAAAGAATGTCCCAAAGGTACCCCACTAGGACACTTCAGAGTGGTGTATCTAAGTTCTCCAGGCAGTTTGAGAATCTCCTCTGAATAAAGACACACAAATCTGGGTAGCTAGCTGTCTAGTTGCTCAAGCATATTGAGTCCTAATAGTGCTCTGTTTCATAATGCATGGGAAATTTTGAAAGCTGATGTGCTTACCTGGGAAGACTGTTTATCTTGTTATCATTGAGTGCTGTTCCCTCTGCTTGAAGATAGCCAAACCACAGAGCATGACTGTGAAAGGAGTGATTACTACACTAAAGAATATGTTGTCACACAATTGCACAGCCTCCACTTTGAAGATAGTAAAAGGATCCAAGTTACCTGACATTGCTTTTAAACATTTTACATTTTCAGCGTATCATCAGTAGTCCATACTTCCCTTATAGTAAAAGGAGCACAGAACAGGCCGTTCAGGGATGATGAAAAGCCTGCTGAATACCAAAAGGAAGCAGAAAGGGACATAAAACTGACATAGTCTTTTTGATATAATATTTGACATCCCCCAGGGACAAGAGGGTTGGAGACATCGAAACAAAATGTTATTGTCATGTAGATTTGAGGCTTCCAGATTGTGTCCAGGGGCATTTTTGCACTTCCCTTCCCATGCAATCACCTGATGTTGACTAATGAGAGCACTTGTGATCGCTAGTCAGTGTTTGACCCCCCACACACACACACTCACCTCCATTCAATCATTGGGCTAATCCTCTTCATGGCACTGCCATCTTGAGTGTGGTGCTCTACGCCTTGGCACTTGTGTCAGCACTGTTGCTATGACGGTGTTGATGCTCTGTGCAGCCAGTCTCAGTTGTATCAGGAGGCCAGTGGAGCTACCAGCGCATTTTCATGGCAGTGCCAATTACCTCCCTGTCCAGCAGAGGTGCCGATGCTTACCAGCTGGATGTGATAGGTAAGTTTCTGGGGAAGTTTAGGTAGCTTATGGAGAACAATTTCGTGCTCCACAGCTAGTTCACGATAAGTGACCATCTGGGAAGGCAGGGGCGCTTGGAGGTTGTAACAGCCTCCTCTAAATGCAGATGTAGCTGCCCAGATATTCACCTGTCATGAACTACAGGCCAAAGTGCAAATTGGCCCCAGGTTTCCTTTGCATTTTAAAGGTTAGTTGTTAAATAGCTTGGCCATTTAATGTTATGTTATATAGGGGCTTTATATATTTGCCAGTATACTGAGCCACTGAAAGGTCAAGAGACCTCCCTTTTGCATACTGGAATAGTTTAAGAGAAGCCCTGTCCCCTCCTAATATAGCCTGTCTGTACAGGATTGGGCATATATTGGACTAAAGTGCCCAAAATGGTATCTTTTCTTTGGGTAGATTTCTTTTCTGAGGTCTACCAACATACTCAGGAATGGTATCCTGGATCTTGGAGGTTTGTTGACAGCATGCCTCTGTGGGCTGGTTTACCAAAGGAAACTCATTTTGACAGTGCAACAAGGCATGCCTTCCTCTGTGGTAACCAATGTCACATGTTTGGTAGTGATTTCCATAATTTAACTGTGTACAATGAAGAAATTCTTTCTTCAGTCTCTTCTTTTTCCAGGAGCCAGTTGCCCTTCCTCCTGTATCTCTTAGTCGTAATCCATGCGCTATAACTGACATTAGATAACATCCGTACAGGTGTAAGCAACTTGCCTTTTTTTTTAGTAAGATGTCTTATCTCTTCCAAGGACATTCCAATAACCTCAGCCTCACTAAAATTAACACTTTTTCAAGCACTTAATCTGCTTGTATCATGTGTTGAAGTATGTGAGGTTCTGCTTGCTGAACATTACCTGAAGGCACCAGTCAGCTTTTATTTTATCCAAGAAGGTTCAGTTGAGTTTTATTGAAGTCCATATTAATCTTGGTAATTATCTCTGATATATAGCTTAAAGGAATCTGTCTTCTCTCACTCATTTTCAGAGCAATTCTGCACTAGCCGGTATATCAGATCAGCAGATGGACTAGAACCTCCCTTCCACATGCTGGTCTAAAGAAGGTACATGGAAGAGAGGCTCCTAGTATATTTACTGGTCAGGTATATCTATATATTATAGGCAAGACCACTGCTTCAATAGTTCCAACCATTATTTTCAACTAACCATTGCCCCTTATCACCATGTTGCCCATAGCTTGCTTAACTTTGGAACAACATGTGCTGCAAGGTCTCTTTGCTCATTTTGGCTGTACTGTTTTATGGACTGCTAAAATCAGTCCTCCTGCTAAACCAGCCAGTGGAGGTTCCAAGCACTTCCCTAGGCCAGGCTTACTTGCACAGTGACAGTGGTGAGACTGTTTAAATGGCTCTACTGCTGACCCAGTTTAAGCAGCCATTTTGGGCCTCCAAAATTGTCCTATGCTGTATCCAGTGTGGATGCAACATACTAGCTGGGAGTGAGACCTCTCTAGACTGCACCAGAGTGCAGAAAAGAAGTGCCCACAGGAGGGCTTGCTGGCACTAATTTACAAATCCACACTTGCTGACTTTCAAAGCTTTAAACAGGTCATTTTCCTTCCTACTTTTGCTTGCTTATTTTTTCTGTACAGATTGGAATGTTTTCTGTTTCCTTTGCCATAGTGTACAGGTTGGAGGAGAATGTCAGGAATTATTTGTCTTATGCTGGAGAACCATTTTGTTTTCCCTCATAAGCCCATTGCTTCTTTCTGTTGCAAATAAAACTCGAGGTAGATGCAGATTTCAAACAAACTACCATATTTTAATGGAAGACAGTTTACAACAAATAAGCCAAATGTATTCATACTTGCCAAGGAGTAATTTCCCTGGAGCTTAAAGACTGCATTTGTAGCTCAGGATTGCAACCTTAATGTTGATTTGGTTTAGAAGGCAATGATATGCATAGAACCATTTAAAACTGGAGTGCTGAAACTTTAATACAACCATCTGTCACTAAGGAAGTAGGCAAGGAGGTCCGACTTATTGACAGATACATCCTCCTCATGATTAATTTTTAAAAATTGTCTCCAAGAGATGTAGATTGAATTTCAGATTGTCTGAATTAAAATCCCAATAGTTTCTGGTTTTCTTTCTGGCTTTGTTTTTGTTTTAAAGTTGGACATCTCTTTGTGGACATCTGCATCTCAGCAGTGGTCTCGCTAAAAAAAAAGCCTTGCAAAAGCCACTGTTAGTTTTCTCTAGTAAAATCAACCTGTTCGCCATTGCGTCCAGCAGCATGGTAACAGGCTTGTCAATTACCGCTTTTCTGCCCCAGATAACAGGCGCGAGGAGAAAGACAATTAGCTCTGTGATTGGCAGTCACACAGACAGTAGCCCTGATAAGGAAGAAAACTTCCATTTTCTGGTGATAAAACGGACACTGCTTAATTTAAAAGGGCTGAAAAACAAAAATAAACTGTGCAGACAAGATGGGAGTATTTTTGGTTGCAGTTCTAGTTGTTGTTTTTGCTGACTCTTTCTGTCTTGCAGAAAGTAAACTTCTACTCAAATAATTATATTTGAAAGTACCATAGTAATCTTGGAAAGCGGCATCAATAAAATGTAATTGTCTGCACTACCTGCGACAGGAAATATCCTAGATTTGCTCAATTCACATCTGAAAACTAGGCTGGTTGTACTAATGGCAGCTAAGAAGAAGAAGACTTGGCTTTTCTACCCCGCTTTTCTCACCATTTAACGGGACTCAAAGCAGCTGACAAAGCTTTCTTATATATATTTAGGAAGGCAGTGAAGACGCACTTCTTTGCCCTGGCCTTTGGCTGAGCTGTCAGTGTTCCCTCCCACAGTACAGACACTATCATTTTAAACATATTGTATATTGTTTTATATGTGCTGAATTTTTAACGTCTTTTAATGTATATTCTATTTTAATCTGTTGTTACCCGCCCAGAGACCTTCGGGTATGGGGTGGGATAGAAATGTAAATAAATAAATAAATATCCTTCCCACACCAGACACTCTGTGAGTTAGGTGGGGCTGAGAGAGCTCAGAAGAGAGCTGTGACTAGCCCAAGGTCACCCAGCTGGCTTCATGGAGGAGGACAGAATCAAACCCAGTATTCCCAGATAAGAGTCCAGCTCCTTAACCATTAGAATAAAGTGGCTTACTAGAATGGGACTTAATAATAGAACAGGTAGCGTCTGCTGGCAATCTCATCACATGATGTATTTTGCAAAATCGTTGATGTACAAATAAGAAACAAATTCGGCATGACATTAATGTGATCTCCTGTATAAATAGGGTTATCCATATAAAAGAATATAAAACACTTTGTTGGCAGGATGGATTTGCACAGAGGCATACAGTGATTCTGCACTGGCTAGTATACCAGACCAGCAAGTGAACTAGGATCTCCCTTTATGCCTCCTCGGGTGCAGCCTCCATTAGACCACAACAACTTGTGGAAGGGAAACTCCTAATACACTTGTGGGTCAAGCATACTGGCCAGTGTGGAATTGCCTTTACATCACACAGCTTCCCTTTGTACAGATAAAGTTTCCTATATTGTGACTCCACAGTAACTGTAAACAATTGGCATTTCCATGTTTTTGTGATATATTGGAATGTTTCTGTTTGCTTAAGTTGCTCCTTAGTGGCAGATGCTCTCAGCATGGTCATCCTTAGAAATAATGCCATGGGTTGATTCCCACAAAACACCATGTGCTGCAAAACTATATAATGCAAGTAGTTGTCACCTTTGGAAGAATGGAAATTAAGGAAATTGCAGAGATCCAGGAGGCCCAGTGGCATGAGAAATGATCCATTCTGTCAGTGGAAGTTAATGGCACTGCAGAGGGAAGTCCCAGACTGTCAGAGCATCAATGGTATTATGACATTAATGACTCAGAGGTCAAGTCACATTATTGAAAAATTCCAGGATCGTATTAGACAAAGAAAGTCACATTTTACCAACCATGTAAAAGCAAAATGATGCTGTAATAAACCATGTTATACAAGGAAAGTTACTTTTTGCCAACAATGTAAAAGCAAAACCATGTTACAAAAAACTTTGCTATATGAGGGATAGCTGTATAGTTGATTGTCTTATAGGTTCCTTTTTGTTATAAATCGTGTTTAAAAATTACCTTCCTTGAAACCTTTACAGCCAATTTCTACCACTTTATTTTCTGTAACTAGCTTGCCTCTATCAAAAAGATCTTAAACCTGTCAAGAATCTATAATCCTGCCAACGTGAAAATTGATTATATGTTTCTGCTGTACAAAATAGTGATCCTAAAAGAGCACACAAAGGTGACTTTAGAAGCAGTGAGTCCACCACCTATGATTTCTAAATCTATGTAATAGAAGAGATATTTTATCCTCTAGGCTGGGCAGATAGGCAGGACGCCTCTAAAGTCCATTTGCAGAGGTTTGAGAGCAGGCAAAGGTTTGCCTTTGACTTCTGCCTATGAATGCCTAGAAGCAATTGATGGGCCACTGTGTGAGACAGGATGCTGGATTAGATGGACTGTGGCCCTAATCCAGCAGGGTTCCTCTTATGTTCTTATTTTCTTATATTATTTGATATATGAAAAGTTACTTGTCAGCAGAGGGAGAAGACAAAACGTAAGTAATGTGGTGGTTGGGGTGGCAATGTTCATGTTCTTGGCCACCCTGAAAAGTGTGCACCAGAATGCAATTCTGCACTACGCAAGACTTTGCCCTTCCATTACCATTTGCTGACAGTTGCTAGATATGAAAGGAAGAATAGATTGCAGTGAAGGAGCTGGGGGTGAAATCATTAATAATCATAGTTTTGTTGTTGTTTGCTTTATTTTTTTCCTGCTGACCTCTGCAAATGATTGCTTCGACTGTGAAAATGCCTGGAATAGCTCTGGAATAAGAATGTGAAGTCTTCCTCTTTTGATGTTTCTGTACAAAATGTTCTTCCTCACCCATGTTTTCTTTATACCCATGTAGAAAATCTTTGAATAATCAGTTTTTGAAGACTACCATTCAGTTTCTCTTGTAGATTGCCTTTTACCCATTTCTTACCGTAACCTGTCTCTGGAAAGCTTCCTGAATTTCATTTACTGGATACTTCACCATCTTTGTCCTTGATTGTATTTTTCCTGTCTTCTGTGTATTATATTTCTAAAGACCTGTCAGACAGAACTTTCAATAATTAGCATGCCTATTCAAGATAAACTCTGTATAGATTATGCAGTGAAGGCTTGAAAATAATTTTTGAAAAGGAGGTAAGGAGAGGGACAAAGCTACAGTTAGAATTCTCCTTCTGATCTCCCTAAACCATATTTTGATCCATAGTGGATCAACACGTCCTTTTGGTAACATCCAAAGTAGCCCTTGAACCATTGCTACAACCACCCTTGCAGTCCCAGATTGTTGGCTGCTGTTGACACCAAAGTGTGAGGAGATATCAACTCTTAGATGAATATTCCAATATAATTTCTTATTTCGGGAATTCAGCACATGTCCTCTTGCACATGGCGGTGGGCTACTTTTCACTTCTAGTAGAAACCATAGCTAGTTCTCCAAACATCTGTTAAAGGGAAACCGTTAACTGACTGGTCATCTGCTGTGTGTTTTTATCTGGTTGTTTTGCTGCAAAATTGTATTATATATTATATATTTTAAAAAATATATATAATGGTATAGGAAAGTTTTTGAATCATCATAATAATATTTGGATATTTACCTTTTATTAGATATTAAGAAATATCCCAGAAACTTTTAATGGTGTGTATTAGACACCATTGGAAGGCAAGCAATTCAAAATTCAAAGGGAAACTACATTTTTAACTTCAACAGAGACACTCTGATGATAAATGTTTGATACAATTTAAATGCTGGAAGTACCAGGAATTCAACAAAGGTGTTATTTATGTGTGGTAAGAATTTTCCCTGTGCAACATTATTTAATGTTGTACAGGGGAATTATTACATATTTTGAACTCTCAACCTTATGCCATCAATACTAACATGGTAATTCAGATATTTGGACTTGATGAAAATAAGAAAATTGATTGATAGCATTGGTGAGATATTTGGTCTTTGTCAGATAATTTACATGACAACTAAATGATTTGTTTTATCATTTCCTAGAATTTCCAATGAGAATTTTTTACACTGAAGAGGGAAAAATTATATAATTTGTTTTGCATTTGAGCTTTCTTACCTTGAGTAGAGAACGTTTATTGTTAAAACACTTTCTCACTTTTGGGGCTTTCAAGCCTTTTAAATTCTTAACTGATATTGTAATTTATTTATTTTTTACTTTTGTTATATTGGATCAAGGACAGAGTACATTCAAATTATTTCACTGTGGCTTTACCTTACTCTAAACTAGAGTAAATAAGGGGATTTTAAGAGTCATTTCAAACTTTTATACTTCATAGACCACAAATGTGACACAAAGAGGCTGGAGAAGTCTCCACTGCACCAGCATGAGTTGTCAACACAAGTCATTGAGCCTGGCAAGGTTCAGCTTGCTTTAGTTCCAAACCCTGATTGTAAAACCTGACTCCATTTCCCACAGGACAACAGAGCTGGGGCCTGCTCACACAATACAGATCATGCTGACTCCAGCTCAGCACCACTGTAAACCAGTGAGGTTGTTCCATAACCTCACATACCCTGGACTAAAAATATAACCTCCATGACCCAGTTAGGGGTTATCTAGATCCTGAATATATGGTAATTACATGATAGTCTTCAATAAGAGTTAAGTTTTTTCATTTCAAACTAATTCTGGAAAGCGACTTTCATAATTCAGAATACAAACAAGGGTGCGTTCCCATGGTACTAATTTGTATCTCTATTGCCCCTCCACTGAAGTGGATTAAAGAAAAGCGGGTTCAATCCGGATTTAAGCGTTCCCAAGAGGGTAAGCAAAACACGCATTTAAAATGAACGGACCGTCCCCAAGGAAGCGTGTTTTGTTTACCCGCATCTTTTTCTCCCCGCCCCTTGCTGTTTCATTGGGTGATCAGGCGGAAGGAATTTCCAGCTGCCGAAACGCCTCCCCCACCCCCAGCCAGCGATCCTGCAATCCTTTCCTTCAAAAAGACCAAAAGAAAAATTTAAAACTACTCTGTTCGTCTCCCCTGCTTGTGAAGACTGCAGCCGGCACTCTTTACAAGATCTCCACCCAGCCAGCTCTTTTACACTTTCACTTTCGCGGAAGCAATACATCACAATGTATCTTTGCTGTTTCTCTTTGGGATTGGAAAGAGAAACAGCAAAGAGAAAATGCCTGCCTAGATCGCTGTTTGCATAGATCACTGGCTGGATGACAGGCAAAAGAGAGACAGAGAGAGAGAGAGAGAGAGAGAGATGATCTCTCCGGCCGGCAATTCCCACCTGGGAGAGAATCCCCGCCCCTTTTGCCACGGAGCAATCCCATGGAAAATGTTGCGCTGAAAACCCACGTCTTCCAGAAAGTACTGCTTTAAACAGGTATTTTTTTAAAGCGGGTTTTCCCCATTAGCGGCGCTGGAAACCCGGATTAAAGCCGTGCATGGGACCGCTCCGTGGCAAAAGATTTTCAGCAGACTTATTATTGCATGGGAACGCAGCCCAAGTGTGTTTAAACAGAAGTGAAATGTATATTTTGAGCATTTTCAGAACATAAGGTTTGCAGATTTCTCTGCATGTGTATTTTAATTATTTTATTAATTTGTTTAAAATACAGCTAGCTTCTTGCAAAACCTAGTCTTACTTTTTTGTTTTTATAATGAGATATCTAAAATCCAAAGTATGGATTTCCAAATTTAGTCATAGTTTAGATCCAGCTGATTCCTTTGGTTGGAAGGTGTCCTATGGCGAATGTCCTTCACCTCCAAGAACAATGACTGCCACCAGCGACAATGGCAATGGATACCAGGGTCATGAAACAGGCAGGTCTTCACTGAGGTTAGCAGTCCCATCTCATACAAATCCTATTTGGACAAAAATAGGTTGTTCAGTGTCAATGGTATTTGGAAAGAAAGAAAGGTACATGTGCTTTTTGTTTTGATCTCTTCTGTTATTGAGGCAGTGGTCTCTTTCCAAGGCCCCATCAGTGTTTAGAAACAGGTGGTACTTTCAAAATTTGGAAATGCTCCCATTGTTGTTTAGGTTTTAATTGCATCGACAGATATATGAATCTCTGTTTTTATCCGCATTGCCTTCCCAGTCAGAATACACTGTCTCACAATCAACAAATGGCATTCTCTATGCACAGAATAAAAATGTGAATGTTAGCATAATCTCAATCTAGAGAAAGCAGTCAGGAAACCAAAAGCCAAAGAAATCTGTGAATTCATGAATGTTAACTAAGTATGGTATGTGAAAACTAGAATATATGTTCTGTTTGTTTAGCGTAGAAACTAAAGGGCCTGTCTTATTATTTCTATGCTTGTATGCACAGAAATAAAGTTTTGAACATCCTGATGGTTGTCTTAAAATGAAAGGGTTTTTTTTTTTGAAATTTCACTGAATAATGTGAAAGTGACAGAATGTTAAATGAGGAGCAGAAATTGCTCTTCCCTCCCACCACGTGGTTTATAACTATAGCTGGATGTATAGTACTTGCTTTAGATTATTGAAAATAATCCGTATCTATTATCCTTATACCAAGCCTTCAGGATACACCTTGCACTATCGCCTGTACTTCTATTGCATTCATTATCTGTCTAGCAGTTCAATACATGTATTAAATATGCCTTACAACTCTTTGCTGCCACTTCTGTACTACTTTTGAGTGAGAGGGGTAGAGACTGGGCAGTTTACAATAAACTTGGGATATTATAGATTGAAAAAACAAGCTTCCCCAAAGATTGGGGGCAGACATGTGGTCATGATGGTTAATATTTATTTTATTTATTTATATTTATATCCCGCCCCATACCTGAGGGTCTCTGGGCAGCTAACAAGCTTTAAAAACAAGCATATCAAAACTATCAAAAACAATAATAAACTAGTACAACATTTAAAATCCAGCTTGATACCAAAAACAGTTAACAACAGTAGTGTTTGAGTTAAAAACAGTAGTGTTTGCAGTGTGGGAAGCATAAGCAGCATTTAACCAAAGGCCTGAGTGAAGAGGTGCGTCTTCACCACCTTCCTGAACACTAACAGAGAAGGGGCCTGATGCACCTCTAGGGGGAGACCATTCCATAACCTGGGGGCCACTACCGAGAAGGCCCTCTCCCGGGTGCCCATCTGCCTAGCTGCTGAAGGCGGCGGGATAACCAGGAGGGCCTCCCCTCCAGACCTTAAGGCACGGGCAGGTTGATATGGGAGAAGGCGTTACTTTAAATATTTGGGTCTAGATATTATCTAGACCGGGGTTCTTAACCTTTTTTGTTCCACAGTCCTTTTTCCCAGCCAGATGAAAACCACAGAACTCTTCTCAGAATGCAGCAGCAGTTTTCACCTGGCTGGAGAAAACCATGGACCCCTTCTCAGAAGGTAGAGAGGGATGGTTTTATAACAGCCAACGCTGGCTATTCAAGCTCACAGACCCCCTGGTAAAGAAACACCGATCTAGACCCATTTCACTCTTCCTATGGCACTTGGCTGTGGTCTTGGGTGCCCCAGTGGATTATCCCAATTGAGAGAGTGCCAGGGTGTGTGTGTATCCTCTTGGTTGCACCTTTGAACATATTTGGGTATCACTGAGCACTGCATCTTGTTGTGCAGGCTCAGAAATTCACAGATCAAGATCTCTGTTCTGCAGTGGTTCTTCGGGGCAGATTTCAAAGAGTAGCAATGGGAGAAACATATCAGCATCTGGGACTTCACACATGACTTGCTTTTATCTTCATTGCTCAAGGAGGCCATCAAACACAAGACCCTGCTGAGGCACACAGAACACAGCTCAGGGACAGAAAACTACTTGAATAAAGGCTTGTCAAGGACTTGTCAAGGGCAAGGCATGCCCAGGTAAGCAGGCATGTGCCAAGGGTTGAAGGATACCCTAGCTGCGTAACTGAGGATTGTTGAGTCTGCTGGCAGAATATTCCAAGTGCAGTAAAAGCTTCATGGTTCTT
Organism: Aspidoscelis marmoratus; assembly: GCA_014337955.1. Classification (NCBI taxonomy): domain Eukaryota; kingdom Metazoa; phylum Chordata; class Lepidosauria; order Squamata; family Teiidae; genus Aspidoscelis; species Aspidoscelis marmoratus. Next base: position 8,582,526 of record MTQE01002560.1, on the reverse strand, counting down.
CATTCACAAATATGCAATGTCATATCCTTTGTTGCAAAATAGTAGGATGCATCTGTACTTAGTGTGTAGACTCACAATGCAGAACCAGGTGAAGGACCCTGTAGGCATAGTCTGAATTTCAGCAACTGCAGAATAAATCAGAAACTTTAGAGTTAAATTCTATAAAACTACTAAAGGCACTTCTGGCACTCACCTTAGTCCAATAATTGTTGCTGTCATAGTCCTCTTTTGCTCTTATTGTTCTGCACAATAGTGTGAATCTGTGATACCTCATTTCTCACTGGTACGCTCTACCAACAGTGAATGAAGCATGATTCAGATAAAGAGGACCCTGATCTGGATAACCAGTAGGCCTGTTTAAATAGATTTACCGGTGAACCAGTTGTCTAGAACATTGAGGCATGCAGAAGGTACACCTTCTGTGTTTGGGACTACCAAGGGATTATTTCACTGGCACACCAAAGTGCACCACCCAGATGAATTCCCTAGTGGCTCTGAGGCTAGGGACTTTCATTCCTAACCCTTTGGAGCTCTCAGAAGCTCTCAGAAGCCAGCCTGAGGGTCACTTGAGCTGGTCTGGATCAGTGCTGTTAGGCAGATAGTGCTTTCCAGGCCAGGGACGAGAGGAGGAGGAGGGGAATCAGCGCTCGACAATGCCCACCTGCTGCAAGGCCACAAAAGCCCAGCAGCACCCAGTCCAACGCCCCAACACCATTATGGACAAGGGGAGGAGGGAGACTCAGTGTGCAACTAATTCTACCTGTTGTAAGGACTACAAAAACTTATTAGCCAGCCGTCCCACCTGTTTATAGGGGTTTTTTTCTTTTAATTATTATTATTACTGCATAATGTATTAGTGGTTATAACATGTAATGTAATTTTGATGTATGTAAACTGCCTTGGCAAGTGTTTTCAATTTGAGTTGTTGATTATTCTTATTTGTTGTATTTTTTTATTTAATTGATTGAATTTGTTTTGTACCTTGTTCTTCCATTTGTTGTAAACCGCCTTGAGCAAATTTTACG
>MTQE01002560.1:8547359-8581366 GCA_014337955.1 Aspidoscelis marmoratus | reverse complement strand
TTTGGAAAGGCGGTATATAAATAAAAATGGAAATGGAAATGGAAATGTCTTTCTGTGGTCCAAACCAGAGGGACAAGTGTTGACTCAATTGATTTTCTTCAGGGCCCAACATAAAGGGAAGTAGTTCCAACATTGACAGTTACTCTGAGAGCCATCTTTTTTCTCTAAATTCCTTTCAACCTTCATTCAGCTAGAATGCCAGGACAGAATCCAGATGTCCCTGGGTTCAAATTCCTCCTTAGGCATGGAAGCATACAAGGTGAACCTGAGCTTGTCGCCCCCCCTCTTGGCCATAAGAGACATAAATGCCAGAAGGGAAGGAGGAGGGCTAGCTGGCTGCTAATGCCACCAGATTTGTCAATATCAGAGAGAATGGTTTGATTTGGTGCCACGTGAAATCTTTCTCATGTTTCCTTCCTTTAAAGTTAACCAGCTAAATAAATTCTCTGTGCCAAACTGCATACTGATAGAACAAATTGTTTTCATTTTATAACGAATTAAATTTTGGGTGTGCAGAATGATAAGGCATTAGGACATAACACTTTCACTGACTACAGAACTGCTCTCTCAGCTCTAGAAAGAGTAGTAATAAAGGAGAAAATGTGGCTAATAATTATTAAATTGACTACTGGTTTACAGTTTAACCTAGGGGAAATTAACTTTATTAGATTTTTCCCTTTCTTGGGTTTCAAGGGGAGACCAGCGTTTGAAGAACCAAACTTTGAATGTGCTCTTAGTAGAAAAATGTACAGGCAAGGGAGCCTGATGGGATGTGGTCCCTTTTCCCCAGTGACATCTTGAAACACGAATCAGAGGAGGCTAAATGTTCTATGTCCTATTCGGCTTTTTTGAAATAGAAATGCAGTGAGCAAACAAAACTTCACATAGGAAAATGTTAGCACGGCATTTCATGTGAAATAAAGTCAGTTAAATGGAACTCAAGAAATCTGGCTCCAGAATACTGACTATCACAGGAAAAGGAAGATAATTATATATCACCATTGGAGATGTTCTCATGGAACATGGCTAAGTCAACCAGTAGGCAGATTAATATGCTGGATCAACTGCAGGTCATCTTTGATTTTCTATCAGTCTCCCCCCCCCCCCTTGCTTCTTATAGAAGAGATAGGAGTTATGTTCTCTTTTTTTGTAAAACATGTGAACATGCACATACACAAATATTAAGCTCATTTCTGATGGTAGTAGTATGAAAAGTAGGGTGTTTCCGCATTTGCCACTGAGAAATGGATTTAAGAAAATCTGTTTCCCAGCAATCTGGCCTCCCAACTCGAGGATCCGCCTGAAATAGAGACGGATCCTCAGAGACCTCCCGCACATCTGCACACGTGTGGGCAGGCAGATCGGGCAGACGGATCCCCTGGGTGCTGTACAGAGGCCGCAGAACCCATTCCAAAGGGCATCCGGCCTCCCATGCCGTTGCCACCTCCAGAGCCACGGGACTGGAGCAGGCAGCTGCCAGTCACCGCTTGTTTCGGCTGGTGTGCGGCATGTGGGGAAAGGGGAGAAGGAGGCACACCGGCCTACTTCCACCCTTCCCAAGATGGCAGCTGCCGGCAAATCCGGCCCCTCACCTCTCCGTGTGCAGAAGCATCCTGCTTCCGACCGGATCAAGGCAAGAGGCTGGATGGAAGACCTAATTTTTGAGGTCTTCACAGAGGCCAAATTCTTCAGCAGCAAGACCCAATTAAGAACTGGTCTTGCATGCCGGAGTGCAGAAGCGGCCTCTGCAAAGAGTCCCGGATCCGGCCTCCAATGCGGAAGGTAAGTCTTAATGTGTGTCTAATGTGTCTTGTATGTGTCTTTAAATGTGTTCTTAGTGCCTGTGTGGAAGCACCCCTACTTTCCACATGTTTTCTTTGTGACTTTCCATTATCTTCAATATGGTGATATATCATTTGTGGTTTCCACATGGCACCATTATGGTGCTGTGATTATGAATGTGCAGTGTTCACACAGACTTCACTCATCTAGCTGCCATCCCTCCATAACCTACCTTCTGTTTGCTGGGCAGCCTGTACAGTTACCACCACCATCAACCTAGATTGGCAACATTACAGCCAGGGAATGAACATTCCTCAGGTTTGACCTTAGTTTGACCAGGAGCAGAGACAGGCTTATAATCAAGGGGAGCTCTATGATAGTTGTGATCTTTTTCCTGTGGTAGAACTCTTACCATTGTCTGCTGAGTTCCAGAAGTAGGCCAGGAGGGGTATCATCAGATAAATATTGGGAATATTCTTTCATATACTGGTTTGTGGTAGTGTAGGAAATTAACATGGGATCATAGCATGTCAACTGAAGAGCAAGGCCTATTCAGATCAGTGAGACTTGCTGTCAGCAAAGCAGAGGCATGGCTCGTAAATTGGGGCAGCGTAGTGTCAGTATTAAGACAGCAACACTATTGAAAGCTTTAGTTCCATCTCCATAAATTGGATACTTCAGCACTGTAGAGAGGTAACCAGTTTGGGCAGATGAACCAAAAGCTTTCAATCATGTCATCCTCGTTCTCCTCCCTTATCATCCTGATCCATAAACCTCGTCTAAGAAAGTGTCTCTATGATTTAAAGCTTGTGAAAACACAGGTTTCAATATAACAGAAAAGAGTCCACCATGATACTTGCAATGGGAGATGAGATAAAAGACCCCCAGTGATTTGATTTATTTTCCAGTTTCCTAGAATGTTGTGTGCTGGTCCAAATGCAGCAGGAAATGCAGTTGCCCTCCCAACAAAGGGAAGATACAGCCAAGAAAACTCTGCAGTGGTAGGCACTCAAGTTATGTTAGAAAATTGTACTGCTAAATATTACGGGGCTTAAAATTAGCATAACATTATAATGCAGTCTAGGGCAGTGCAAAATACTGTCTCAAATGCCTTTCAAAATGTTGAAGATGCCCATGCCTTTCTAACACAAGGAGTGGTTTTGCTAAGTGGAACACCTAGCAAATTTATCCCTAGGAACAAGGTGAGCTCTCAGAGCTTGGAGTGGGGCCATGCAACATGCATTTTGGCCTGTGAAGGGATGTCCTGCTTCTAATGGCCAAATAATAATCTATTTCACTTTTAGAAGCCTGCCAGGGTCCAAGGGATGATGATAATCACATAATCCGAAGCATGTACAGGTGGCTTTGCCCTCTGGACTTTAAGAAGGCCATGAGGAGCAGTGAGTTTAGGTGAGTGTGTATCTTGCTCCTAGGACAGAGTTTAGTGGCTGTTCACTTCATTTAAGAGGTATGAGGCTGTCCTGAATGATTCAAAAATCATTTTGCACACCCCTACTGTAGTTTATTTTTTAAAAAATGTCTGTAACAGTTGTAATGAAGTAAGTAATAATCTCTTGGTTAGTAAATATTTCTGAGTGTTGTGTAGAAGAACTGTACATTATCCAGTAGTGGGTCACTGAGATACTTTTATGTGTAGCTATTATGTTCATCTGTGTCCTGGTTTGGGTCATTTGATTCATTTGATCTTATAGGACATTTGTAGACATCAGCCTTTTGTTTGGTTGACTGAAAACGGCTTTGGCTAAACTTTCTAAACACTAATGCAAGCAATTATTAATGCCCACTAAAACTCCTACCAGGTGACTTCTCCTCAGTCTGATTTAGAATGGTTTCATACTGATGTGCTCTCTCAACAAGCCCTTGGAGAAAGCTGTTAGTTACATTATTTAGTATTTATGCAGCCACTAGGAAAATTCTAAGTTAGTGCACATATGAAACCTCTGTATGATGTGTAGGGCAAAGAAGAAAAATAAGAACATTGCTTCCAGCAAGTATGCAACCAAATAGATACATAATCTGCAACAATCCCAATTCTGGATTGAGAACCAGCCTGTAACATTTGGGCAGAAGGGGAAAGGCAGGAAAATTAGATCTCTGTTCAGTTCCCCACCACCACCACACACTTTTTCAGATTGGAATAATTTCTGCCAGATATTAGTATTTTTGCACATATTTCTTCTTGTCTTATAAAAACCCTAATGACTGCTACTGTTTGCAGATGTGAAGTTGTCCCTTAAAAAGTCCAGCCTCAGCTGTGGCACTCCATCCCATACTTTGTTCACCACTCCAACGGAGGAGGTCATGGGTCTCCTGACTGTCTGCCCCAAAGACATTGTCAGCAGCAGCCTATAAACAAAAGCAGAAACAACCAGTGTGGAACCTTATCAGTGTTGCGTGAGGGAAACTCAAGATGCAGACTGTCAGAGAGAGATGACAACCTCTGTAGAAACCTGCAGGCAAGTCTTTTGTTTACCACTGTGATCTGCAAGCTGGAGTTGTCCATATGACGGTCCTGTCCATAGCTGTGTCAGAAGTGTCAGAAATGGCACTTCCTTTCAAAAAGGCGTCAAAGAAGGAAGCCTGAATGAGCAGACTACATGCAGATAGGTTGTTTCATTTCCTTTCGTATCTTTCTTGGGGCTTCTTGACATTTCTGTCAGAAAGAAGCGTAGACTACATATCGATTTACAGGGAAAGGCATCCTGTAATGTGGCTTCTGCTAATGCATCTCCATTTGCAGTGGCAGAAGGTGCCTCACAGCAGTTGTGCTGCCACATTTCTGGGCATCATCAGTGACCGAGGTACCATTACTAATATGGCATAATGGTCATAATGATCCTGAGCAGGCGTGTGCATGAAGCCCATTTCCCACATTCAAATCAGTATGAATCGGATGTGGGAAAATATGGATTTGGCCGAATCCCACCCCCACAAATGTGGGGGTCTTTGTATTCATGCATAAATATTCAAATGGATATTCATGCACAAAACTAATTCAACCTCCCCCCACCCCTCCATTTCCCCCCACCCCACTCACCTGTGGCCTCCTCATTGCCACTGCCACACCTTCTTCTAAGGCACTTCTGGGTCTACTTGCACAGAATCGGAATTCCCTTTTTTGGCCTCTGGAAGGCCTATTTTGGCCTCCAAAGCACGGCAAAATAGCCTCATGTCACCACCAAAATGTGCTTCAAAGGGTAAGGGGGTGCGTGGGAGGGGCATGGCATGTCTATGGTGCCATTCCCCAGGCTATTCTGGTGTGGTCCAGAGGCCAAAGTAGGCCTTTTGGTTCTGTGAAGATGTGGCGGCAGTGTGTGTGTGTGTGTGTGTCCATGTCCGTGTCCGGTATCCACTGAAGCTTTGACCAAAGCTTCGACAGATACCTGAATATCGATTCGGCCACAAATGTATGAATTCGTACATATTTTTATGAATTCCAGCTGTCATGAATATTCATGCACATTCCTAATCTTGAACTCTTGTATTGGCTGCCTGGGGGTAAGAGCCAAACAGAAAGAACAATATCTATGGGTGGTGTTCGTTAGTGGATTGAACTGGTAGAAGCACATGGACAAATGCTCAGCACCTTCCAATGCTGTCTGGTTCCCACTGGGATTGGCAAAACTGCTTTATTTTCACTTAATTTTCAGTTACTTGGTGTAATTGGTCTCTGCTTTAAAAATACTGATTTTTTTACCTTGAAGAAAAGGGCACTCTGCTTATTGCTTAGTTCCTAGGCACTTGCCTCTGCTTTATTATCTGATGTTATTGTATACTTTTGATTTAGTTCATAAAATACAAAGAATGTGCAAAATTTGGTTTATGTTTGCAAGTTTGATCAACTATTTTTTGGGTGGAAAGAAGCAGTATTTTTCTTTGTGGAGAAGTGTAAAAACTAATGTGAAAAACCAATTTTTGATTAAATGATTTGACAATGAAATTAACTACCAGGTTTTCACTCTGACAGTGGAACAAACATGCAGTTTTTTCCATACACATCCCTATAATGAACTTGTGAATGAACTATTTTGCCTTTTTGAAAAAGACACTGAAATTGTCCCTGTTTCTGATTCTGAAGTGTGGAAGGGTACATAGATATAATATACAGAAAGGGAGATAAGAGGAAAGCAAGTGTGGGGTGATGGAAGAATCTCAGTAGCTTTCTGACCATGGCTGTTCCTACACTTGTCTGTTATCCTGGAACAAGCTGCTTGCTAAGTAGATTTCTACTTCATGTGGTTAGTGGTATCCTGTGCCACAGCCATCTTAAAGGCTCTCCCTGTCCTGGTTTAGCTATACACATCTTTAAAGAGATCTTCAACATACTAATGTCATCTGTTCCAGTCCAGGCACCAGTGCTGCTGCACCTGGTCCAGAAAAAAGAGAACAGGTGTTTCTGGACATGACAAAAAGTCATATTGTCCATACCTCACTGCCACCAACCCATCTTCACAGCCTGTGGGTGTTTTTCCACTGTCAGAAAGTACCCATTTTTGTACCCATTAGGACCCATTTGGGTGTGATCCCATTTCCACCAGGGCATCCATTTGGGACCCAATTCTTTCCACTGCCGCTGGGGAAATCCGGATCATATGGGTACTTTTTGGCCTTTAATACGGATTTTCTGTAGACCTCATTGATGGGATCTACAATGGGGTCTTCAGCCAGAAAATCCGGATTAAAGGGAGCCTGTTTCCACTAGTGACAGGCAATGGGGTCTAGAGGAGGCTAGGGGAGGGGATGCACCCATGGGGGGAGCCCCAAATCCCAGCTTCGAAGTGATTTCGGGGTCATTTCGAAATGACTCCGAAGTCACTTTGAAGAGACCGGCAAAGACTTTGAAGAGGCTCCGGAGCTGTCAGCGCAGTCCATTGACTATTAGCGCAGACCGCACAGACTTATCCTCCGAAATCCCTCTGAAGCGATCGGCAAAAGGCTCCGGAGTCTCGCTGCTGGTCTCTCTGAAGATCAGCACAGACTTCGGAGGGATCTCGAAGCTCTTTCCTGCTGACATTGCAGGTGCTCCGGGGCTCTTTTGTGCAGACTTTGGAGGTGTTCCAAAATGATTCCAGAGTGGCTTCAAAGTCTGTGCCAGTCTCTTTGGAGGGACTTCGGAGATCGCACCCCCTGTCCCCCGAAACACCTGGGGTGACGGGTGGACCCTTGCAGGATGATCCGGATTCCCCACATGGGTGCAAAGGTGCTTCCACGGGGGGGGGGGGGTAGCACCCATTGCTAATGGGTGCTACACCTCCTGTGGAAACACACTGGGTGCTTCCCTTAATCCGGATCTACTAGATCCTGATTAAGGAATGTACCCATTCCTTAGATCTAGATCTTTTTAGATCTGGATCTAAGGAACGCGGCGGAAAAACATCCTACGATTCCCTATGCCAATGTAGTCAACCCTGCAACACCAGTAGACCCCAAGAAACCAAGTTTGTTCTTGTTCTGGTATAGACAGCCATTTTGGCCACATGCTCCATCTCAGTATGGATGGATCAACCCAGAGAGGAGGATGGGCTTCTTGCCTGAAGAGTTCTGGACATTGGGCTGAACCATTCTTATAGTAAATGTAGAAATGCCTCTTGAGTTGTAACATCCATGCATTTTTGTTATAACCCTTACATTTGCATTGTCACAATTGTACCAGGAACTATAGTTCCCTTAGGATGAGATAACATAGTTGAGGTTATGGAAATCAGAACTCATTCATTGTGATTGATTGTTGGCAGAGGCCTATTTCAGAGATGAGTTATGTGAGTGCCACTGCTTGTTTTTCAGTGCAGTAACGGGGTTAGAGGAGAGAAAGGGTGAATGCTGGATGGGTTAAAAGATTCATGTTAAGGCAAATGTCTTGGGGAACCTTGTCTATTAACTTCCCAGCACACAGGATCTTATTTGTCATCTCCAGGCAGAATGAATTTCAAGGGAACATAATTCACAACAATGTAAACTTTTGGTTATTTATTTTTGACATTTTTAACCTGCAACACACAGTCCCAGCGCAGGAATACAAAGATGAAAAATTTTAAATACAGTAGATAAAAGAGGCAATACTGAGAGGACAACTTCAGCTGTAATTTTGCTGTGCCCTTGAGCCAAACATGGAATGCAAAGATGGCATAAAAATATAGTGATCTGACCACATCCCACTGTACTCCTAGTTATCCACTTGTCCATCTTCTCCTTGTTAGTTCAGCATTTTGCTTTGTGCGAATGCTCCTCCTGGATTATCTGTGTATGGAGGAGGCATTCCCAGGAAGGGAAAAGAGCCTTCCTTTTCTTTTCTTCTTCTTCTTCTTCTTCTTCTTCTTCTTCTTCTTCTTCTTCTTCTTCTTCTTCTTCTTCTTTTTTGTATGGGCTACCATGGAACCTTTGGATGGGGTTGATGGTATGTAGGAGCACAGTAAAGAAGAATTTTAGAAAGAAAAAGAATTAGAATTTAGTGTTGTGAACAGGGAAGTATGTCCACTAAAATGTCCTGCTATCTCAACTTGTCACTTGCAGACTGATCCTTATCAAAGGAAGCAGACTAAACAACTCTAGTGTTGTCAGGCCCTGAAACATAACCACCAAATCAGAAAAAAACAACAAGACCCTGTCATCAATACCTTCCCACAACTGCTCCACAGGAACAGCTGTTCCTCTAGCAAAAGGATTGAAAAAGTGCAGTTGTTCTAGACAATTCTATGTAATACCCCATGATTGAAGAAAGGAACATCCTTTGTGGGGAGAAAAGTGCAGGTTACTGCATTAGCTAAAGCTGCTGGTGTGTAATTGAGAGATGAGATAAAAAGAAGGAGCCCATCTAGTCCAACCCAATGTTGGTTAGGAGTGGAGAAAGAGGAATATCATGGAATTGTTATTTCAGGGCTCCTGTAGTCCAAAGTAAGGTGCTTCCAGATGGAAAACTCCAGATTTTAGACACTAGAACAGCAAGAATTCTTCCATTTATGTGCTCAGTCCCCTGCCATGCTCAGCTGTGATAGGTCTATGTGTTCTCACATAAAGACAGGTTCTCATGAGTGCTTCTCACGTGCTTCACCCAAACACATGGAAAAACAGAGTAGCAGAATACGCTGCAGCAAAAGTCCTTAAAACTATTTTTTTAAACCTAGTCTATCAGATTATAATGCATGGCTATGGTGGGAAATCATAAACCTATCTGTCACTTTGAATGCCGCTGAGCATTCCACGCACATTTTTAACCCATAATTGCTTAGTGTGGTTTCTTCTCAGCAAACCAACAAGCTGTTCACTGACTAAAGGTTTGCATGTGTTAAAAAGTTTTATGCTTCAGGGGTTTTTTTCGGGGTGTGTGTGTCCAAGTTGATGGGTTTTAATCATGTTTCTTGCAGATTTCAAATCATGTGGAAAGCACTGCAGGAGGAAAATGATATTTTCATGATCTAAATACCAGGTCATTCTGGAGAAGCACCTTAGATGGATGGGAAGATAATTGCCAGACACTGCAAATGCTTTAGAGTTGTACAGTGTATTCCAAGCCAAAGTATTTTGCCCCATTTGGGGGAGGGACATTTTCTTCAGATCAACTACATTCCATCTACAGATCAATTCTTTGGCATTGTGGATGTGAGTGTGTTTATTTTCTTAGTGCTGCTGCCATAGCTGCTGTTGCTATAACTCCACCTGTCAAAGTTTTGGCTTTTGGATCAAGGAGGGGAATTAATATCTGCATTAACTATGCCCTAATCAGTCCAATTTTCCTTGGCTTAGGCTTGCTCTGTTGATGTTGATGCTTTTATTTATTTATTGGCCTTTAAAAATGTGAAATTAGCCACAAAAACATGAACAGATTAGGGTATCTGCACATCATTTGGACAGCATTAAAATGATCAGTGCACAATAGTGTAGGAGTATATATACCTACCTTCACATCGAGTTTGTGTTATGTTTAAATCAAAAGTCTGAGAGAACATCATATTTTTATATGGTACTTGAAGGAAGTTGAATCTGGCATTACTTGAGACTCCCTGGGGAGTGAGTTCCATCAGTGGATAGCCACTACTGAAAATGCCATGTCCCTAGTTGCTATCCCTCTGGTAACAGACAGAGTGAGATACAAAGAAAGGGGTCAGAAGAAAGAGTTGAGCTAACTAAAATTCATCTGTCAGAGTAGGGACAGCAGAGAAGGATGAAGCTGGGATTCTAGTGGCATGCACAAATTTGTTGTTGATGGAGGTTCCAAGCAGTGACTGTTCCCTGCTACCCAACATGCTTTGCAGTCTCCATAGGGACCTAGTGCCCCAAAACAGAGCATCCGTTGTTCTCTCTGTTTAAAACTTCTAATTATGTTCAAAGTCTTACATTTTGTTCTGAGTCAAAGCAAAACTTCATTCTACCTGATTTTCAGCTTGCAAACTGTCTTCAAGGGCAGCCCCGTTAACAATGCTTGGACATTAAAGAATTTGACAAATTTGCATTCCGAGCAAGGAACTACAGAGTTTTCTGGTATTACTAATTAAATTCCAGTATACCAATACTTTCCTGAAGTATCCTGAAGCAAACTATACTGAAATATATCAGCAATGAACAGAGATGCCTTTCATCTTATTTTCTGTGAATAATACTGCATAATAGATGATCCAAATAAGCCCTGGCATCTTCTGGGCATCAGTTGTTACTAGGTACAGACTGTGCGTGTGTGTGATATGTGTGTTTGTGTGTGTGTGTGTGTAAACGGGAAAGTTATGCTATTGCCCAAATTAATTTAAGAATATTAAGTATTAAAGATTACTATTTAATGAAAGAATTTAATTGAGTGGACACATACTGTAGAACAACCACAAAATAGCCTAACCTGATAAATTAGCAGATCAAACTTGGAAGTTTTTCAAAGGCAAAGTAATAACACAGATTATATATGGAACAGAAATATAGGGCTAATCTAATTAAAAATCTGAAGGGAAATAGTATGCCTGTGTGTTTTTAAGTTTCATTTACATCAGATTAAAATAAATGTGAGTCTTTGCTGAATAATAGCACAAATACACAAAGCTTTATTGTGTTGGCTGAAATGCAGCTATAATGGCTATTTGGTGAATTGGTTGGTTGGTGTTCTGGAGAAAAGAAACCTGATAATAATAAATGATAAGGAGGTGTGAAAATTAACACTCCTGCCTTCTTTGTTCTGGATTGAAAGTAAGCTGAGATGGTTTCCAAGAGGGTGTCTGACAGCAGCCGTTACAGAAGTTGTTTCCATAATGTTTTCTACATCGTGCTTTCGGATAAGAATCTCACTTTTCAGTTGTTGTTTTTAAAAAGGATCCAAAACATCATTATATGTACCCACAAGAGAAATATCAGAAGATCTGAAGGGACCCCAAGATTGCAAAAATTATAGCTTTTGTATAGTTTATTTTATTTTTTAGAAGAAAAAGACCCTCAAAAGAGCCTGCATGTATATACGAGCAGGTCATTCAAACCTGAGAATATACAGGGAGCCAAAATGAGTGCTGACTGCAGCCCCATCTGCACTGGGCCTTATTCCAGATTGTGCCAAGCAAATAAATCTAGAGGAAGGGAAGGAAAGCATGTGGAGTCTGAAACAGAAGCATGCTATGCTGCCGTGTTTTCTCCGCTTTCCACTTGTGGCTGCCATAGTACAGTATTGTTTATGAAGCTCAAAATGCAGAACTGACAAAAACAAAGTCTTGTTTGGGGCATTTGCCAAATATTCCCACACCCAGGGCTCTGACCTGCTTTTTACTCTTTCCTGCAGAGAGACTCAGGGTGGACTGTCAGGAGAGTGCTTTTCTCTCAAGCTGACGCAACCGTATCTCTATAATTAGACTGTGGGGAATTCTTCAGAAGGAAATAGACAGCTCTGGTATGCCCCATAGACCTCTGCACCACAGCTGCTACTTGCTCAAGGGACAGAGACGTAAATATATATAGACGTTATGCACAAATTGCTAGGAAAGTGAACAGCCTAGCGGTATAAAACAAAATCCTGACCTGGACTAGGGACGGGACAAATTTTTCATGCCTTATTAGGTCCAAACATTTTGTTAGTTCATTTGTTTGAACAAATTTCTCCATACAAAATTCCTTTTGTACAGAGTTTTAGGTTCTTTCTGCACTTACTTGCCATCAGTCCAGATCAGTGGGTCCAGAATGACCGGGCCCACCAATCCTGATCAGAAGGAAGCATGACTGGGTCACTGATGATGCAGATCTGGCCTGTGCCTCACTGTGGCTGTGAAGATTGTGGGGGTGCTTTTTGGCAGTGCACTATTGCATGCTGCTGAAAAGCAGTCACCAGTAGTACTGAAACACAGAGGTGCATCATCTGCACACTTACCGTATTCTAGAATAAGACCCTACAAGACTACCTACCAGAGATCTGGATTAATCTAGATCTGCCTCTCCCTCTGTCTATTGCAGACAAATATGGACAAGCAGAGGGCAGAGCCTCTGTAATATGCATTAGAGTGCAGATATGGAGACCTAAGTCCCAGGATAAGGGGCTTCTTAATCCAGATCTAAGGTAAGTGCAGAAAGGGCCTTATTTTCCAATTCTGCAGGCCCCATAGTCTGCCCTAGCAGGTACACTGCAGGATCTCAGAATGAGGCCAAGTGCAGACAAGTCCTGAGCTGGATCAAAATCAGGTCTGTAGACTGATGATCTCGGAATTGCTAACTAGTGAAGTTCAATGTACAGATCAACTAATGTCAAGCATTGCTTGCCATTACCTTAAATTAGGTAATGAAGTTCTTCACAAAGGCTTTTCTCCCCATAATTCCAATTTTCTTTCCAAAGTTGCCATGCACCCAGAGTCCACTTCTGTTCTCTGTGCTTTCGATTTAATAGGTAGTATTCAGCATTCAGCATTTGCTGCAAGTTCTAGTTTATATATATATATTATATTCTTCTGAACTCACAAGCTCAGCCAATTCAAGTATATATGCTAATAAACCTTGTGGAATGACACCAGCTGTTACATATATGTATGAGTGCCCCATAACTATGGTTTGTGCTGCACATTTGCACAGTCAAAAGACAATAATACTTGATCTTGTATGTTAAGCTATATGTATATATTTATCATTTAACAAAATAACCCCTATGTTAGCAGAAGCTTTTTTTATTAGCAGTTTTGATGTTATTGCTTAAGAAAATGTTTTTTTTTAATTTTAGTAATAAAGGAGTAAACCAGTAAAAATGAAAGAACTAAACATACTTCAACTTTTGAATTAATTATAAAAAACAAAAAGAAACCCCCCTCTTAATCTGGAAATCATGGGAGCAAGCGCCACAGTAGTAGAGTGAGCCATTAAGCAACAAAAGAACAGAGCAGGGGAAATAAATTAATTCCTAATGAATAAATATGAATCAGGTTTGTCCTAATATAGGAAACAAAGGGAACAAAATCTTTCTCAAAAGAAATGCAAAGAAGCAACAAGAGGTAGAAAATAAAATGGGGAGTATATTCACAGACCTGTGTGGATAGATTTTAAAAATTGGAGGGATAAAGTAGACTAAGGAAGGCTTTGGTCCCTTGGACAATGAGAGAGCCAAGATTTGCTAAATGCAGAGAAGAAATCTAAATGAATTATTTGCATCTGCTTCATCATGACAGAGAAAGTAGATGAGCTCATTGTCCCAGACAGGGCTCAGACAAACAGAAGCACAATAGCAGTGACAGGAGACAAGGTGGTAGGCTTCTCAACAAATTAAACATCAGCAATTCACCAGGTCTGGGTGGCACCTCTCCAAGAACTGTTAGCAAACTCAAATGTGATACTGTATACCTCTTAAGAAAAAAAATGTGATTTATTTATCCCACATGACAACTTTATGATGGTCAGGCTGATTGGCATCAGTGACTCTGACAGGGGAAAGGCATGTACTGTAATAGTGTTCTATCAACTTGATATGGTCAAATTGCTAATCAATAAAGTTAATTTCATTTCATAATAGCATTGTCTGCTGTTCCAGCCCAGCCCACGCCCAAGCCAAACCATTGTGTGTGTTTCAAGGACAGATTTCCATGTCTTCGATGGCTGGGAATAAAAGTTCCTAGGCTTGGAGCCTATGGGCATCACGTATAAGGGGCACGTCATGGCACGTCACTGAAATGCATCCTTCTCTAGTCCAGAACACAGGAAGCCTTCATTCTGGATGCCTTCTGTGTGCCTTAATTGTGTCTACCAGCATGCCAAAGAGCCCTGATCAGTGATACCAAACAAAGCCTCCCTAATCTGGATCATGCTCCTTTCAGCACAAACAAAATGGACCAGATCTATGAGGCTTGTGTCAGCACTATGGATCCTTAATTCCGGATTAAGGGTCCATTCAGAAAAGGCCATTGTGTCCTTCAGCTTCCAAAAAGCTTTGTATCATGGATAAGCTTAATATCTATTAAGGAAGAGAAAGTAGCTTGTAGGAATTGATAAGGAACAAAGGGTAAGAGGTTTGCTATGAAAGAATCACTATGGATTTTCTGTTGTGAGCATGATACTGTCTGAGAAGAATGAACGCAGTAGGCCTCTAACCCAGCCTTATCCTAATTGCTTCTGCAGCTGACTCAGCTAAAGGTAGTTCCTACATTCCCTGAGGACAGGGAGGAGGTTGTTGACACCTCTGAAGCACAGTAAATGTAAACTTGGAGGGAGGCTGAGAACAAAGGCCTATTGGAGAGGACAAGCTGTAGCCAGGTGCTGTTACAGCAACACATGGAGTTATATATATGGATATTCAAAGACTAGGGCAGCTTTCTCTGAACACTTTTATCTTTCTGTTGTACCTTGCAGTTGTAGTTGCAGTATATTCTTCATTTTTTTAACAGCAGGTTACAACAAAAAGATTAAATAAATATAAAAGATGTATTTAAAAATTGCATTGATTGCCAAGTTAGATGACTGTGCATTCTTGTTTAGCTCAGTAAACAGTTTTCCCTTAGCTTGCCTAGGGATTAAGGAGTTTTCTCGTTTGCTTGCATCCCAAAGCTCTGATTGGATTTCCAGTTCCTCCTCTCCTCCTCCTTGATATCAAATCCACTTCCCTGTATTTGCCTTTCCAGTAAGCATTCCTGGATTGTGGATTTTCATTCCAAAATTTAGTACTTCATTATTGGGGGGGGGGAGTAATAAGTGGACATTTCTCAAATAAGTGGGGTCTCCCAAGGACCCACAGTAGGCATGGGATTTTTTAGCATGCTTATAAATGATCTGAAGTTCTGCACAGCAAGGTTTGCTGATCATACCCAATTGTTCAGAGTTATAAAAACAAATGGTGATTCTGCATGCCATGAACATGCCTAAGTAGATCATTCGTGTCTACCTCCATGCTCCACTGTTCTTGGCATGACTAGGACTGCTGTACTCCTGTACCCTAGAATACTTCTGGCATTCTAGGGGCAATCACATGCCACCACCAGTTTTCAATTTCTGGAGCAGCATTAGGGTGCTCCCAGAACTCAGAAAAATTGCTTTCCTGAAGAGTACCAGACAACTGTTCCTGACTCCTTGTGGACCCAACCATCAGGGTGCCATGGGACCAAACCCATCACACAGTGGTGAAGAAGCCAAAGGGAGACCACGTAGAACTTCAGAGGGATCTCTGTATATTAATGCTTGAGCCCATTAGTGCCTGATCAGGAAACAGAACTTGGTTTAATGATAAATAATTCAGTGCAGGGTTGGTTCACTCATAAAAATATTAAAGTTGCAGACTTGGGTCTTAAGCAAGCTAAATGTCATGAAGCTCAGTGATCTATCATGTCAAGGCCTCAAAAGAGGCCACAGTGGCATCTGTGGCCTTTCTACAATTATAGACATTTATGGCCAAGCACAGCAACACCAACAGTGAAAGTGGTGTCTATTTGCTCTCATGTTTACAGTGCTGAGTCTGTCCCAAGATGGAGGAGGAAAAAGCTATAGATGTCTTTGCAACCATAAGTGGTGTCCAACCTATCCCTCCCGTTTATGTGAATCCTGCAAGCTGAGTCTGACCTGGCTGACTGACCTCTTGCTGTTCAGATGTGCCTCAGAGACAGCAGCACGTAGCCTTTGGTTATCATTCCATCTCTGATCCTGCTTTTCTAGCCTAGAATTTTCGTGGCATGCGTAGCAGACTGGCATGTGAGTGATTCCAGCTCAGAACCATCTGTAGGCAATTACTGAGGCACCTCAGAGATACTTTCTTTACTGTGTGTGATCACAGCTACTGAGGTACCCCAAGGTGACTCTAGGATGTGGTTGTCCACGTTAATTGCTTCAGGGCAGGGACTTAGGACACCACAATGCTGCACATAGGCACATCCTACCTCTGGGATAGGTATATGAGTTGGCCAACCTCTGAAGGTCATGAGGATAACAGTGAGCAGGGAAAGCGTTTTTGCTTTTGTCCTTCTCATGAGCTTCCATGGACAGCTGGGTGGCTTCTGTGAGAATAAACTGTTGGGCCAGGCTGGCCTTAGTGCAATCCAATGGAGCATTTCTTATGTTCTTATTCATCAAGCACATAGAGACAAATTTAATTAAATGACTCAAAAACACTTTCCTATAAGAGATGTTCAGCACGGGAGAGTAATGAAATGTCCTGTCCTATCGAGTATGATAAGTACAGTACATGCTGTTTGAAGTCAGAAGTCAGACTTCATGAATGATGTACAAAGTATCTCACCATCAAGTAGTTATTTAAAGTGGAGTCCAGGTTAAAGTGAAATGAAAACACGGACTAGTCTGAAGACAGAATGGATACAGCCCAGAATGAGAAATTTATCTAGAAGCGAAGAAGGTAACACCACTCTCTGGTAAAGGTTTACAAGAAATGTGAAACAGGACAATGCTAACATGGAAGTCAGTTTTCAAGAATACAGTAAGCTTGTTGACATAAGAGCACTAATGAATCAGGAGGGGGAAACCTGTTTAATTCAATATCCTGTTTTCTGCAGTAGCCAAACAAATATGAAGAAAAGCATGAGCTCTCCTAGTCTCCTACTGTTGTTTATTAGGGGCTGCAGTGGAGAGCCATGTCACCCTGATTTTCAGTTAGTGTAAAACCAGTGTACTATAGTATCTGGAGTGTCAGGCTACAACCTAGGAATGATGTCTAGAAATGTGACAAATTGGTTTGGTTTTGTACCTGCTTGAATTGAAAGGAGTTCAGTGGGGCCAGTTTGGGTCAAACCAAACTAAAAATGGACGTGTTTAAACGAATGAGCTAAACACCCCTGTTCAGTTTGAACAGGTTTGAGTTTTAACCAGCACTTCTTTTAAAAATGACTTTTTAAGGAAGATTTTTGTGTAAATTTTAAAAATTTACTGAGTGCTTAAATTGAACCAGTTTGAGCCTGATAAACCCAATTGAAGTTTGAACTGAACTCACTGTAGTTTGGCTTGGTTTGATTTGAACTGAACTGAACTGAACTGAACCACTGTTTTTATGTTTGTACACATCTCTAGTCACATTGCCTTGGAAATGTAAGATAAAAAATGCCATAAATAAAATGAAAAAAATAATGACTAATAGTCATTGATCACTTCAAAGATTATTATATTCTCCCTTTCAAGCATTCAAGCTAAGCGAAGAATTACCTTGTATGCTTTACTGGGGAATAAAAAGGCTGAGCTGTATTAATCATCTTCCCCTCCCCGCAAAAGAGGGGATAAGTTTTGAATTTTCAAAAGTATTTTTCTTTTCTTGGCTGTATTAAATATTTTGCCAGTGTGACGCTCCATTGTGTTATAGAGCCATTTACCCCACAATGACTTTGTTGAATCAGGCTATAGCTTTCTTCTAGGAGCTTTGTTAGGGAGGGCAGTGACCCACTGGGTACAACCATGGCAATACCAGCAGAGGCGCAAGAAAACTTGTGCATCACGACATAGGGTGCCTCCAGTCATGATTAAAGTTGTGTAGGGACTGCGCAGCCACTTCTTATTAGACAGACAAAACTACTGATAGACCGTAGTAACAGCAGCTTTGTACTTTGGAGTTGTGGTGGAATACTGCGCCATTACTGCAGTCTATTGATAGTCCTGTCTGACAGACAGGAAGCAGCTGCGCAGTTCCTGCTCAGCTTTAATCCTGTCTGGAGGCATCCATAGTGACAATGAGGACAAGAATTGAGATTGACCAGGCTGAAATAGAATAGTCGTGATGTTGGGATGGGGGGTGGGGAGAATGTTTTCAAAAGTAAGAGAGGGGGAGGGTAAAGATGCAGGAGGTGAGCTGGGTTTGAGTTAGGTCAGCTTTGGGTGACGATTATTCCAGAGAGCACTAAGTCGATCCTGAAGTATAATCCAGACTTCTTTTGGTGGCGGTGGTGTTAAAAAATAATATTTCAGTGAAATCCAAGATTTGTGAGGTATTAACGTTAATTAATTTACAGATAGAGGGAAATCAAAGGGAGCTGGACTGGAGGAAATGGAGAATTTCAGCAAAGTGAATTTCAGCGAAGGATCTGAATTTTGACTACCTGAAAATAGCAGAACTACCCACTGACTGAAAAACAAAGAGCTACACAGGCCTCATGATGTAGATGATGGTGACAGGATCTTTTGTACTGAGAAACATCTTCAGCTTCTTACACACAAAAAAAAATCTAGAAATCCCTCCGCCCTTCAGCACACATAAAAATAGTAGCAATGGCAGGCTAAGGTTCCTTGTATTTTTAATAGGAACAATTTACCACTCTCCCCTTCTCATAAAAAAAAAAGTAAGAGCAATTTCTACAGCTGTTATGCATAGCGATATTTTTTAACCCTGCAGGCCTTTTTTTTCCTATCGCCAGACTGTATGCCTTGATGAGCTGCAATGAATCTGAAATTAGCTTCATACTGTCACTTCACACCAGGAATATGCATGTAGCATTCATGCTAATGTAATTTGATCAGATCTGTTCAAAGTTGGATGCCGTATTTAAATCCTGGTAGAGAAGGTGAATTTCAGGTCTGCATTACAATAATGTAACAACTGCTTGTTTGTAAAATTTCAAGTTTGCATTACAATAATGCAACAACTCCCCAGTTTCTAAAAGCATTTATTGGTTTTGCGTGTATTTTTTTTATTAAGCAGTGAAACCTAATTGAATCAGATCCATCTGTTGTACTGCCAAATGACAGGCTAACTTCTTCCATATCCTCTGTGCTTGATGCTGAACAACTGTGTGTGCATTGTGTATAATGTGTGTGTGTGCATGTTCATGTGTGTTTTTTCCAAAGCTAAGTGGTCTTTTCCTCTAGAGAATGCTTGGTTCTTTTTGCCACTTTGAACCTAATTAATCAACACGGAGGCTCAATGAGTCCAGGGTGTTGGCTGCTCTTTTAATTGCTGTCTCTTGTAGTCACATGCTTTCTTTGACCTTTTTGTGTAATAAAATGCTGCCAAAATAAAGATCTCTAGTTCTGGTAATACTTTAATACTAGTCCATAAACTCAGTTTCTTTCTCCTTCTGTTCGCTGTTCAGCAATAGCTGCTCAGGCCTAACTGTTGTCAAAAGGTGATTTGTATGCTGCTTTTCCAAAAGATGCTATCCAAGGTGACCTTCAGCATTCCATATAGAGATCAATAAATAAATTTAAAAAACAGAAACAGGTGCATACTGAAACAACTCGGTAGCATACGCTTTTGTAGACCAAGGCTGCATCCAGACATTGGTTACTTATTCCACTATATTTTTATATTCTGGAATAAAGCATAGTTATTACACAATATCCATGCTTTATTCCAGAATATCCAAATTTAAAAGAATAAGTAACTGACATCTGGGTGCAGCCTAAACCTACTTCATCAGATGCATCAACAAAGTAGGTTTAGTCTATGAAAATTCATGCGACCAACTTCTGTCTTTTCATCTCTATGGTGTTACTAGTTTTCTGTACAATT
Organism: Aspidoscelis marmoratus; assembly: GCA_014337955.1. Lineage (NCBI taxonomy): Eukaryota > Metazoa > Chordata > Lepidosauria > Squamata > Teiidae > Aspidoscelis > Aspidoscelis marmoratus. Next base: position 8,561,703 of record MTQE01002560.1, on the reverse strand, counting down.
GGTAAATGTAAGTTTAAAAAGATCCATCTGTGCAAATTAGTAGAAAACAGTACAATCCCTTAATCTATCCCACCAACTTAAAATCAAATAGCAGAAGAAATATAGTATAGCAGACAGAAGTGTATACCCACAGGATTCTCCACAATCTGTTACAATCTACACTGCAGACTTTGGATAGCCATCCAAGTTTATCTTCTGCTAGCTGTCCTGTCAACTCTCACCTGGGTGTCCTTTTGCAACCCCTTTTGCATCTCTTTACCTGTAAGATAAAAAATACTGTTAGAATTACCTCACATTTTCATGTTTTTTATGTTTCTGACATCATTCTACCAACTATTTCCCCAGCCTACAATTCCAGATTCTGTCACGCTTCAGACAATAGGTGCATCATGCACTTTTCTTTCTTGAGCCACACACTCAAGCAGTTTGGGAAGGTGTGTGAGATCAGAGGAATCCTATATAAGCCAGTAGGCAGTGCGCAGGATATGGGCAGGATGTCCTTGTGGATATTGACTAAGCAGAAAGGAGATCTATCAGACACAGCTATCTAAAGTTGTGATCAGACAGGGCAAAAAAAGCATCTCTGAGGCACCTCTGAGGTAGCTGAGAGATTCCTTGAAGAGATGAGATTGTTCATACAATACCTGCCTCTCCTCCTTCTCAGGAACATTCTGTACTAGAAAAGGTGGAATAGACTAGACTTGGGAACACAAGGGCAACACACTAGCTGTGACCATGCCCAGCAAACCCCACCACCAATTTCTGAGGCAGCTTAAAGAAGGCTTCAAGCTGGGATTGTTCACACAGAGTCTCCCCCCCCCCACCACCTCCTGAATACTCTGTGCTAGAAAAGGCAGGTTAGAGAAAGCTTGGGAACATGAGGGCCACACACTGCCTCTCTGAGGCACCCTTTTCATCATTTCTAAACACAGCCTAAGAAAAACAGAGGTTCAGGTTTGTGTAGCAAGAACAATAGGCTCTCACCCCATTCATTTCTTATTTCTTATGCCTTCAAAGCATAGTAATGAGATCACTGCAGAGGTGAGGAAGGAGTTTTTAAAGCATCTGCTGCCTCAGCAGGATTGGATGCTATTTTCCATCTTCTATTCATCTTTTGATCCCCAGAGCCTTGGGATTGCAAAGAAGAATTTTGTCATTTGGTTAATTGTTTTTGCTACACCTTGGTAGGTATGCTAGTGGTTGAGGATAAGGTCATGGGCTTAAAGCCAGAGGGGGCACCATGGGCAGCAAACAAAAAAAGTCTAGAATAGCTTTTCAAGCTGCCTGTAGATCTTGAAGGGGAGAGTGTGCTAGCCAGATGGCTCGGCTAGACAGCAGCTTGAAGATCCAGACCTTGCTGAAGGAACCTGAATCGTCACAGTCCAGTATCTCAGCACTGAGCTTTCCCTGTAATTTCATATCCACTTTTAATTTCAATAAAGCTTTGGCTATCCACTGCATCTCATTTTTGCATTTGCTAAAACTATTCTACTATAGTAAACTTCTCTGTGTTTAACTGTGCATTAAATATTCTACCACAATATGTTTTAAACTTAATGACTAAAAATGTGCCCAACTTTTCCTTCAAATGGATCCATCCATATCCAACCCCATCTCCTACTTTTCATGCTTCTTAAAATAATCTTTCCACCTCCTTGATCTCCTTGCTGTTGTTTTACAGCAATTTTTCACAGAGGTGCTTCTTTCTTATATCTTAGTAAGCTGCACCAACGCAAAAAGGAGCTGAATCATCCCGTTTTGAAATATGTGTTCCCAACGTCTATAACTGAAATAAGCTCACTACTGTTTTTGAGGGGGGAGGTTGTCTTGTTTTTAGGTGTGTGCTCCCACCACCCCACATTTTAATGAAAAGCATTATAGAAATAGCAAGGGGAATCTATGCACACAGGCAAATGTTTTATTTTAGAAAAGTTGAAAATAGTTTGTGTTATTTTAATTTCTTTCAAAATTTTGTTCCTCCTTTTTTTTGTGTGTGTGTGTGACTTTTTGACTGAGGAATGAGAGGAGGAGGAGGTGGAGAAGAAGAAAAGTTGGCTTTTTACCCCATTTTTCTCACCCATTTAAGGGGATTCAAAGCGGACGCTCTCTTCATAATCCACACCCTGGGAGGTAGGTGGGGCTGTGAGAGCTCAGAGAGAGAGCTGTAAGTAGCCCAAGGCCACCCAGCTGGCTTTGTGCAGGAGTGTGGAATCAAAACCAGTGACTATGAGATGTGAGACGAGCACACTAACTACAAGACCAAACTGGTGCCCAAGCTTTGAATTCCATTAGCACCACCAGAATTCAGGCTATGTCTCTACAGCACAGCTACTTTAATCAGGTCTCCATTAGCTATGTAATGAAGACAGAAGTCTCACTCTTTCTGGATCCGTGCTCCTAATCATTTCAATGTTGTGTTCCACAGTGTTCTACTTGGGGATATTGTTGGTTCTTGAAAGAGTTGTTGCAAAGAGAAGCACAGACCTCTTTATTCCTATAAGATTGCCTGTGTTGTGAAAAAAAAGAGGACATGCTGTCTCTTCAAAATTGTAAGCCATAGTTATTTTGACTAGTAATGCACTTTTGCTTGATCTCCAAGATAAAATAATAGATAAGAATGGTAGATCTATATTTTTTAAAGGGCCTTTAGAAGGATAAAAAAAAATTTACCCATTGTCTGTTTCCCCAATTAAAACTGAAATTATTTTTAAAACAAATACTAGAAGAAGGAGAGAGTTTGCACAAGGAGGCCTATAGGTTAATAAATAGCAATACAGGAGACTACTCTTTTTTTTTTTTCCAAAAGGGACAACAGTTATTCTATAACTATCTGTTATGATAATCTAAGTCCAAAAATTAAAGATCCAGGGATATACTGGATTATGTCTCTGTTAAAATTAAAGATCCAGGAATATACTGGATTATGTCTCTGTTAAAAGGAGATTTCCGTATTCCCAATTAGTAAATGATAAATCTAAGAGATCAATAGAACAAGCTATAAAGTATATTTTGAAATTATAACTCCTTGGGAAGCCATGAAAGTTGTTGTTGAAGAAATGCAGTATCCAAGGATGTTTGGTTAAAACAAACAAACACAACAATGAAGAAAAAAATACATGAGGCACTTAAAAACTTGAAGCATACAATAAATTTGTCTAAATTAATCTACCAAGGAACTGAAAAAATGAGAAAAGATGTGAATATCCTGGATTTGCACTACCTTCTGGTGAAGGGTGGGAAACAATTTCTTAAATAAATAAATAATATATAGATATACACACCAAAAAGAGTGATAGATATTCCAAAGCCATGGGCAGGCAAGTGCAGTAAGCCAACAAGAAAAAAAGACCCTATACATGTTTCCCAAGACAGCAGTAATACCAAACAAACAACTAAGAAACAAATGGTTGATATAATGATGTGATTCTGTCAAAATCTTATCTCAGTTACACTAAAAAGCTAATGGAAGAACAGTGAAATTTCTTTATGGAACAAGAAATCCTAGTTCAAATAAAGACATTTTAAACACCAGGTTCAGATGCTTATTCAACTTCATCTTATAAGGTGTTCAAAGATAGACTGGTTTCATAATTATTGTTATTGCACTGTAATGTTTTAAATTCACAGGAAATTCCTCCATTGTGGAAGGAGTCAGTATAGGTCCCATACTCAAACCTAACCAATCCAGCATCCTTCAGATGGATTGCATTAACAAATCAGGACTTTAAAATTATGGCTGAAATATTGGCAGATAGACTCTCATATTTCAGTGAACATTTCATCCATTCAGATCAATCAGGATTCACGTCAGGAAGATATATATTTGACCCAATCATGATTTTATTATATGCCTTATATAATAGTCAATCCAAAAGTCCATTCACTAGTCTGATATTGCATATTCACAAAGCGTTCAACTCAGACCTACACCCAAATTTTATTAAAATTTTGAAAGATATGCAATTTGGACATTCAGTTATTATATGATTCAAAATATGTACCAGAGAAATTATGCAAGGGTCCAATTATTTACCAATATACTAATCACATTTTTCCAGCTTGGGAACAAAGATGTTCCTCATCACCATTTGTATTTCATATTGCCCTTGAACCCTTATTGGGTGTTTTTCCACTGCGCTCCTTTAATCCAGATCTATGAAGATCCAGATCTAAGGAATGGGTACTTCTCTTAATCTGGATCTAGTAGATCTGGATTAAGGGAAGTACCCAATGTGTTTCCACAGGTGGTCTAGCACCCTATAGCAATGGGTGCCAGCCTGCCTGCTGTGGAAACACCGGAGCACCCATGTGGCAAATCTGCATTGACCCACAATGGGTCTGACTGTCAACCCAGGTGTTTTGGGGGATAGGGGGTGCAGTCTCCCAAGTTGTTTTAGGAGATTAGCAAAGGCTCTGAATAGCAGGGAAGATTTCTAAAAACAGACGGGAGAACCTGTCTCTTTTAAAGGGCTGTTGTGTCTTCCCTGCTCTTTACAGCTTCTATCCTCGCCTGACAGCTGCTCTGCAACCAAATAAAGATCCTTTGGAGCCTTTGACAGCTGCATTGCTCTGGCAAGGGGTTTTTCTTCGGAGCCTGCGCTAATCTCCGAAGTTGCCTTCAGAGTGACTTTGGAGCTACCTTCGGAGGGACTCCGAAGTCTTGACTTTGAAGCACTCCCCATATGTGCAACCCCCCCCCCACCGGAGCCTCCTCTAGACCCCATTGCCGGATTGTAGCGGAAACAGGCTCCCTACAATCCAGATTTTTAAGGCTGAAGACCCTATTGTAGACCCCATGGGGTCTACACAAAATTTGGATTATGTCCTGAAGGACCCATGTGATCCTGATTTCCCTAGCTGTGGTGGAAACAGATGTCCCTAATGGGGTCTGTGGTGGAAATGGGGTCATCCGGCTCTCAGCCAAATTGGTCCTTAATAAGTGCTTCAGTGGGTACTTAGTGCCAGTGGAAAAAAAAAAACCCACTGACAGATTGAAGACAAGATCAGTCCATTCTACCTTACAAAACGATTAACCAGATGATGGATATGCTGATGATCAAATATACTTCTGCTCAAAGATCCATAATGAGTGAGTGGTGTAAATTTTAGTGCTGGATGAAAGTATAGTCTCCCTTGCTGAAGGACCCATCAAAAATTAAAGATTAGAGCTTTGGTTAAATGAAATCACATGTTCTGTTCAAAATTGAACTGAATGCCCATTTGTTCAACTTGACAACAAACAGTTAAATCAAACAATTTGTGTTTGATTTCAAACTTTTTTTGAAAAAAAATTATTTTAAAAAAGTGCTTTTCAAGGACAAAAACACAAAACATGAACTGTTTGGTTGAATTGTTCATGTGCATGAGTGAGGGACTGGATCAGTTTGATGGAATTTCTGGTTATTTGAACAATCATATATTCAGTTTTGTTTAAACAACTTCAACACTATTTGATTAAATTTTTGAACATGAACCAAACTTTCCACATTTCTGTCAAAGACATGAATATTCCAAAGAAAGTTTGTTTTATAAGATGGGAGTTTTACTTTGGATTAAGAGTGCATAATTCTACATTGTTCCAGCAAGGTTATATTTTAAAAGTAAAAGATGTTGAAAAGGGGTGGGAAAGGAATGTATTTATAATTTTTACATATATGCCAACATTTTTTTCTGTAGTGTACATGTCTATCTCCATTTCTTTTTATTAAGTCTTATACTTCCATTGTTTATGTTATTACTTTATTAATAAAAGTGCCTCCTTTTTGCTGTTGACCAGATAACAAATTATCTGCATTATCTTTGCAGCATGGGGTCTTTATTATTTGTACCTAAAGTAGTCTCCTTTTGGGAGTGACAAACATGTTTTTTAAAGACCTGTTTTTTCTCAATACACCTTTAAAGGTCTTTAAATTGCTTCATAACTGGTCCAGTTGAGATCTTTAAGAACCTCATTTTAATTTACTTTTTTATTTGTATGTAATACACACCTGATTTTATACTTTTGTACTGCCCTTTGGTGAAAAGCAACTAGAAATAAATGCTGCTGCTGTTGTTGTTAGAGGCATATTTTTTAAAACCCTCTGTTGGGTAATCAGTGTAGTATCAGCACAAAAGCATGAACCAGGAACTGAACATGGCTCCTGAGTATTCCCTAACAGATTTTAAATGGGTCATATAATGTGTTGTGTATTGAGGACAGGTTAGGAATCCTGTTACTAGTAATATGCAGTTGACAAAACTTGCAAATTACTGTATTAAAAAGTAAAATAACAATGTTGGAAACAATATACATGTAAGCAATATTTGTGTGTTCTAAAGTAATAAACCACATCCTCCATAAAGTTCAAAACACCTGTGATGCTACTCTATCTGCATAAGCCTGCTCCCTTACTGAGCATTCAGTGTGTGGAAGAGCACAATGTCTGTGTGGATGCCACACTCTTCCCCTGCCACACTTGTTATTATACTTTTGTTATTATACTTTTGTGACAGAATAGTTTGAAGAGCTCTTCCTTATGTTCCACAAAATAGTGTGTGGAACGAGGGAGGTTCCTAATGTTTGCTTTTCCAGTATATCAGCCACTGTGGAATCATTCTAAGTGTAACTTGTAACAGATTTCCGCATTTGATTCTTTAGTTCTGTACTTATTAGATGCTTTCATTTTGAAACATTAAATAAATAATATGGAAAGGAAACAATGTAGCTTGTCCACTTAAGAAACCATTTTCCTCGTGTATAAAGAAAACTATCTTTCTGCAGCCATCATCCAACTATCATTCTGTAGGTATCATCCAATTAATCACCCAGCATTTATCATATGAAATATTAAGAAATGTGACTATTCTTAGAATCTCCAAATACATGTCTGTGATAGGGGATTAGTGAAGGAAATAGACCACATCATTGGAGTATGAGATAAAATACAATTCTTGAATTTTTTTAAAAAAATCTTGCAGAAATGGAGTGGGAACATTAGTTTTTCCTTAAGGAACTCGTTCTAGAATATTCTATGCATGTGTGGTGCTGAAATAGATGCGTGGCTCCAGAAATAGATATTCAAATAGAATCATGACTGTAGATCGCACAAATGTTAAAGGACATATAGGCGCTGATGTTAACAGTGTTGTCAGTATCAATTGTCTATGGTTCCTTTCTAAAAGACAAGCTACAGTGTTTTCGGATAAAGTACAAAATAGTGGATCTCTTTGCATGCTTCATATTGAACGTGTGTGAGTTTCCTGATTGCCTCATTTGATGGAGGAATTATATCTGGGGTTTTAATTCTTCCATTGTTTTTGTGGCATAGTTGGCATCTATAACAACTCCGAAGATAAGCCTGTTTGTGTATGCATTTAGGGTAATCCTATGGGTCCTGTTATCAGGAAGAGGGGAGTATGTATACTTGAATGCAAAACTACCTGGTCCGTACTCTCTTAGCTACCACACAAACCAATATACATCTTGCCAAGAGAGTTCTCTGACTGAAAGATGTGTAATTCTCTGTTAAAAATGCCTATATATAAAAAAGAAAAACTTTGCTTTAATAACATTAGCTAAAGACATTAGGTGAGATATCCTTTGGTCATTTTCATTTAAGAGATGCACATTAGAAAATTAACCAAGTACAAAAGTGTGTCAAGTGCAAACTTGTGTCTATGTCTGTAGTTTTGTAAACATTAACTTCAGGGATACTTGAGAAACATCAACCTTTTATCTGAATTAAGGGGCAGTATTTATTGCATTTTAAGTTTCATGAGAACATGGAGCAGATTCTTGAATACATTTTGGGATCCATTTATATACTAACTGAGGAACTTTAAGGACCGTTTTCTTCTTTTGGAAGATATTCCTCCATCACTCCTCTTTATGTTCAGGACTAAGAACTGTCTCTTGGAATTAAGAGCAAAAATTCAGTGAAGCTCAAACATCCGCTTCCCATTTTGTAGTGAGGCGTGCTGCTCTAGCTCTTACATGCTTAGCCATGCATTAATACTGAAGCTATCACTTCTGGCTGAAAAACTTCAAATTTGGACCTAAAGCCTGCATTGATTTAAGCACTCTGTAACCTCCACTCCCTACCCGCACTCACATTGATATGCAAGGCCAGTTTTCTGACACAGATAGATGTGGAGTGCTCCTTTGTGACAAGGACTGTGCTCATTAGGAAGTTCTTTAGCTGTCAGGAGGCTCAATATAAGATGGATCAGCTAGCAGAATCCTACATTCTTTGGTCCTCCAGCAACTGAAGCTTAGGTTGTCCAGCTGTGAGCAAGGCATTCATTATCTGAGTACAAGAAGACCATCTCTCATGACAGCTTGCTGCCGATAATGGATGACCTATATAGCTTGAGATTAGATGTATTTGGCTGTGAATGGAACCAGTGGAGATGGGATGATGGTGAAGACAGGGTTAGAAGACGTACTGTGACGTGCTCCCATAAGCCTACTCACCTGCCTGCCAGCAGTGCGGGTCCCATCGCAGGCCCTAGCAGCGACTTTAAGGATGCAGATAGTGACAGACTAGAGGCCAAACAAGTGTTCACCTCTGTATTTTGAATGGAGTGCTTGGTCAGGAGTGGCCAATGTGTGGACTTCCAAGCACTTGAATTATGCTTGATTGAAGGAATAAATTTATTATGGGCACAGAACAGAAATACAAAACCTACTTAGAACATAAGAGGAGCCCTTCTGGATCAGGCCACAGCCCAGATAGTTCAGCATCCTGCCTCACACAGTGGCCCACCAATTGCTTATGGACAAACTTTCTCCTGCTCTCGAATCCCAGCAAATGGCCTTAGAAGCATCCTGCTTGTCCCTGCAGCCTGAAAGTTGTACTTAGGCATCCACTCTAGTAGCCATTGATACATCTGTCATCCATACATTTGTCTAACCCTTCCTTAAAGCTATCCATGCGGGTTGCTGTTACCACCTCTTCTTGCAGCAAATTCCATAGACAGATGACCCTCTGGGAGAAGAAATACTTCTCCTTGTCTGATCTGACTCTCCTACCCATCAACTTCATAGAGTACTTGAATAACACAGTTACCAAAGTGTTTGTGGTGTATATATCTACTGTTAATAATATAGAATTCTGATTTGCTTAATTCCTTTTCATCGGCTGTGTTATCATGGGGACCTTTGCCCTGGATTAAATGCAATATTGTGGACCTCTCTTTCTTCTTCACAGGAGAGGACTGAAGAAGAACACAAAAGAAGCTTGCTTATGTTGCCATAGGGAGGGAACACTTCCACTGTTTATTTATTTACATTTCTACACTTGAGGTCCCAGAGTGGTCACACAAAAATAGCTTGTGTCAGATATTACAAAACAGCAATAGGAAAAACAAAAACAAATCCACATCCCATCAGGTACTGGGTTGGAGGAGAGAAGGGACATCTCTGGTAGCTGATAAGGGAACTCACAGCTTTAATTGCTGAAATTCAAATCAGATGGCGGTGCCTGCTGTCCATCAAATTTGTTTCCAGTGTCTCTGAAAGGTTCTTCTTAGATAATACACCTGTCTATAAATCAATAGGACAGAACATTTTGATGACGAGACTTGGAGATCCATCTCCTGCAAGGTGCATTTGTCTAAGACCAGTTGTCTGTGCAAGAGAGGCAAGAAAGAAGCAGGCAGGAGCAGAGGATACCTGGGGTGGGGAGAGGCATTCCTTGAGGAGGGCAGGGAAAAGGACTTCATTTGTCCAAAATGTGGAGGGTAGAAATAGACAGTGGAAATGCTATCAAATGTCATGCATACTCTGAGAGATGCATCCTAACAGTCTAGGCAAAATTGGAACAGATTTAAAAGGGATTGAGAGAGATGCTACCCATGCATATGTAAACAGTACATGTCTCTGGAGCAGTACTGATGAACTCGCTTACTTGTTTTTACAAGAGAACATAGATATAGTGAGCATAACTAAAACCCGGTAAACTGAGAAGAAACAGTAGAGCATTGTTTTCCACCTTACAGACGCTGTAGGAAAGTCAGAGAAATGGGCTGTTGGCTCAATGTTGCCTTGCATGTAAGTGACTGCATCCAATCTCTCAAGTGTCTTGAAACCATGAGAAGGATGAGCTGTGGTCACAAAAACATCTCTCAGATACAGTGGACATCTAACGGGCCATGCTGCAAATGGGAGAGATTTGCCACTCCTTTGCATTTCAGGTGGTGATATTAAAGTAGATAAAGATAAAATATCATATGGAAGCCAAGAAGGCCTGGCTCTGCCCTCGCTCTCCTTTCCTGCTGTGCTGTCCCCACTTACTTCCTTTTCTTCTTTCTTCAGCAAGGGAATTCTATTTCCTTCTCTTTCAACCTATACCTACCCTCTTACTTCCCAACAAAAAAGGAATAAAGCCATAAAGAAAATGTAATATATAATTCTCTTCCACCCACTCCCAGCTAGAAATTAACTCAAAGTTATAGGTATGAGATTTAGAGGTCACTTAGGATACTTCTAAATGTGCCTTCACTCACAAATTTTTTTTTGCACATTTTAATTGGCAACTAAGTACAGTATGTACCATTGGATTGCTTATTGTAATAAAGCTATTTTAAGTGGATAGATTTTGCCTGAACATGCTTAAAGCCTAGGCCAGCACAAATATTACATTTACACACAGATGCATACATACACAGAGATACATGCACACATAGAGCTGATATCCACGTAAATAAAAAATACATGAGCTAATTCCTGCAAATAGACTATGGAGCTTTCTGCTCTAAAAGGGCATGTTCCAAAGCAGTGGGTCTGAAGGAACCATCGCAGCCTGCTGGTTCAGATCACGGTCATGCATAGCCTGGAACAGTGCCATTTGCAAGGTAATTCTGGTCCAGACCAAGCCCTTGAACCAGCCCCAACACTCACATGAAGTTCAGGATTAGGCTTTAAGTGCTCCAAAGGGCTGGAAATGAAAGATCCTAGTGTCAAGAACATGAGAACATAAGAGAGGCCCTGCTGGATCAGGCCACAGCCCATCTAGTCCAGCATCCTGTCGCACCCAGTGGCCCGCCAAATGCTCATGGCATCTCAAACAGAAACAAGGACAAACCTTTTTCTGCTCTTGAATCCCAGCAAATGGTATTAGAAGCGTCCTGCTTCCACACACACCCCAGCCTGAAAGATGTACCTAGGCATTCATTCTAGTAGCCACTGATACATCTGTCATCCATAAATTTGTCTAACCCTATAAGAACAAGAGTTCGTGGGGAACCCATATCTGCAGCACACTTAGTCCAATAGTCCAGAAAATGAAGGTGTGCCTTCTGCATTTTTATTCTGAACTGGGCCATACTAGGAGTCTTCAGTGTCAAGGACTAACAGTGATCAAGATCAGGTGCCTCTTATTCTGGATTATGCTCCATTCTATGTGGATGGAGCATATCAGGGGTTAGCATACCCCATTCTGCATTAACAGGCAGGAGGGAGACTTATAGTGCATTTGCTGATAAGGAAGTGCAGAAAGACCCAAATTATTTCCAGATGGCTTGATTGATATTTAAAGCTACAAACAATTACAAAAAGAACTGCATAAGCTAGAAAGAGGTCAGAGTGGTTAGTAAGTAATACAGGAAAAGAGGTATCCTTCAGAAAGTGGGGAAATGTGTCCTAATGAAGCAAGCAAAAAGGAATACAAATGTTAGCAAGAGAGATGCAGACCAGTGGCAGCTTGTAGCTTTAAGGTGGCATGATCACAGGTGCCAGCCAGGCAACAGCTGGCTGTGAAAACACGTCACTCCCTGGACTGATCATGTATCAGCAATTGCCTGGCTGGCACCCGATATCACCTGCCTTAAAGCTATGAGCCACCACTGATACAGATATAAGAGCACACACACACAAACAAAACAAAAAAAATTAGAAGAGCACATGGTCAAAATTTGAAGATATGCAATATAAATTTATTTATTTATTATTTTTCTGCCCTACCCTATAGCCATGGTTTCAGAACAGATCACAATTAAAAGCATTATAAAAGCAGATGAAACAGTGACAATGAAATAGTGACAAAGCCTGCATGGGATGGGGATGTTATTCCATCAGACAAAGGCCAAAGTAAAAAGGTGCCTGACACACCACATTCCTGGGGCTACCACAGAGAAGACCCTCCTGTGTTTCCCCATCCCCTTACCTGCGTAATGGGGTGCCACTGCCAAAAGGGCCTCACCAGCACAACTCACCAGCATAGGTAAGTCTACATGGGAGGAGACATCCCTTTAGCTGTTAGAGACCCAAGCCATTTAGAGCTTTATAAGTGGACGTTAATATCTAGAACTAGGCTCGGTTGATAGCAAATAGGCAGTCAGTGCAGGTCTTTTAGGACTTGAGTAAGATCTGAGTTCACTGTGAGCAACTAGGAAAAAGACCTTGGCATGCTATTAGAGAGCTCAGTGGAAGTGCTGACCCAGTGGGCAACAACTGTGAAAAAAGTCAAACTCATTACTGATAATAGTGGTAGTTGTTGTCAAGTCGGAGTGTCTCTGGCTGAATACATGAGCATATCTATGCAGTTTCCTTGGCATATACAGAGTGGTTTCTTAATATTCTGGGGAGAAGCCAGGGGTCAGACATGCAGCCACCTGCTTTCCAGGCAGTTGTTTTGCCACTCAGCCGCAACACTCTTGTGCCAACCTGTGGTGTGGCTACATCTAAAATACAGTGTACAATTTTAGTCACCATATCACAAAACCAATCCAACAGAGTTGGAAAAGTTCCAAAAGAGGGCAACTAGACTGATTAATGCTGTATTCACACCTAAGTTTTAATCCAGTTTCAGTTCATTTTCGAGTGAGAGAACCCATCAGCAAAGTGACCACTCATTTTCTTTCTACTTTATCTTACCCAAAGGTGGATTTTCTGTGTGAGATAATGCTGAAAGAAAACAGCTCAACACTTTCCCGATGTGTTCTCATGCTCTGAAAGAGGACTGAAGCTGGATTAAATCTTAGGTGTGAAGACAATTTAAGTGTCTAGAAGAATTCCCCTAAGAGTGAGAAGAACATGTGAGGTTGCATAGTACGGAACATGTGGCTAAAACATACTTTTCCTCCCTACCACAGAGTAAAAGGCAAGGGTCATTCAGTGAAGCTGACCAAAGGATGGAAAAAGGAAGTATTTCTTCACATGATGCATAATTACTTTGTGGGATTCGGTTCCATGATATGGGAAGTTAGCCACCAGTTTGGATGGTTTCAAATGAAGTTTGGAAAAAAAATTGTGATGATAAAGGCTATTAGTGGCTACTGGCCACTGAGGGCAGCTGGAGAAACATGAGCAAGGCAAATTATTAGTCTCATGTCCTGCTCATGGCTCTCTGTTCTAAGAAAAAAGAACCAGTTCTGGCTTTCCCCCAAGCCCTTTTCACAAAACTGCCCCAAATCAGCTTATTCTGAGAACAGATATAAAGTAAACCAGAATCTATGTGCGCTTTTTGATGTTACTATGAAACAAGGCCCAGCCTTCTAAAATTCACATTAGAAGTGCTGGAAATTGGTCACATACTAAAGTTAAAAGACAAAAGACAAAAACAGTAGCAACAGGGGAAATTCCAGCAACATGCAAAGATGTGCCAAGACCATATGTCCTCCTCCATTAACTGGAAGGATTTGCTGATAATCCCAATTCTCCAGAAATGCCAGATAATCAAGATTTTACTGTATAACATCCAGATATACATATTTCATAGTAAAATGGAACAAAAGGTTTTGGCAAGGTCCCAGTGCATTTCTGTGGGCCCAAAAGTTCCTGTTCCAATTTTAATATGAAACACTACACTCATGAAAATTATTTATTTGTTTTTTATGGATCAGTAGCTGCTGAGTAAAGGGCATTGCACATCTTTGTTATGGGCAGATAGATATATACTGCTTACAGAAGAGCAAGCATCCCAGAAAAACCTTTAAAGTTAAAGTATTGTTAGATTTCAGTTTCCATATTTTGTATAAAGACATTTTGTTGGACAGATTACAGTCACATTCAACATTAATTATGGCCTTTATAATTACTGGACCTTATTCCTGATTATATCCCGGAATATATGGGCCTACCGTCATCATGCTAGTGCAGACTATGGCCCTTTCTGCAATAGAGCTTAAATCTGGATTAAAGGCCTCATGATTGAGATCGTGGCCTCCTCATCCACACATTAATCCAGATTGAGGAGGCCCTGCCCACAGAAAGCATGAGACAGAGCTAGATCTTGTAAAGAATGCCCCATAATAGCCATGTACCATTTGCCTCTTAATAAAGTCAGGCAGAGACAGGATTTTTTAAAAAAAAAATATTTATATAAAGAGGAGAATCACCAGAGCTTTTTCACTCCCAGGTGAGACT
>MTQE01002560.1:8524498-8547297 GCA_014337955.1 Aspidoscelis marmoratus | reverse complement strand
AGAATCACCAGAGCTTTTTCACTCCCAGGTGAGACTCAAAGGTGTGAGGGGTGCAACCCTCTTATATCCCCAATTCCCGTCCACATGGTCCCTCCTTCTGTTCCCATTGGCTTCGGTACTGTGGAGTCACAATCTTCTCGATCCACCTACTTCATGCCCTCCTTGATATGATCCTTCCCCTAACATAAAATATGTGTTCATTTATTCCTGCCTTATGCCTCCCGCAGGTGTGTCAGTTAATATGCATGGGGCCCATTATTGGGAAATGATCAATGCACACTTCACAAAACTGTCTCTAAGTGTACATTTCTACTGAGAACTGATTAACAACATTTCAACCTGTCATGCTTCCCTAGTAATAACATAATAAGTTACTATGAGGGCAACCCATTCAAGGCTAGATATCATAGACCAACACTTCTCACAAGGTTAAAGCTGTCTACCCTTGAAGATATCATAACTGTCCATCAGTGCCTGGCCCAGCATTTAAATCTATCAACTCATTTAAACAAGAAAAGACACCGACCCACTCCAGAGTCTTGATCAGGTATCTTTCTTTGGGGTCACATAAAGTCCAGGCACAGCAATCTCAAAGTCCAGTTTCTTTAGGAATCTTAATCCCCACCCCCCATAGTTTAATTTTGTAAGGGTATATAGAGGCATATAGAAGCATATAAAAGCCTTGTTTTGTAAAGACACAAACTCTTCCTCTCAATCTTGATTAAGAAGCCCTCACTCCGGATCTAGCATAGATCCCATTTATGACTGTAAACTCCTAAAGGCTTTAATCCAGATCACGGAGATATGCAGACGGCAAGCCTCTGTGATCAGGAATTGCCAGAAGTTGTTTTCCGCACAGCACACTCCACCATGCTTCTGTTAAACCTAGCTGACAAAAGCTGTGTTCTTTGTAAATTCTGTTTCATTAACTAACAAATGTTCCTACCAAAGGACGAGTCCAACATGGAAACAGCCATGCCTTGTGGTTCCTGATCTATTCCTTGTAGCCAAACCCCCCAAAAGACCAAATGGATCATGCCCAGATGTAACCAGCATTGTTCATTGGAGCTTTACTTTCCAGTCTCCCTTTTGTATCAGTAACATTAAAACTTGGCCTGCATTTAAAGGTGTAGGTAGTTCATAAGCACTAAAAAAAAAAAAAAAGCCACTGCAAAAGGATAGCTAAATGAGACTGTAAGCAAATTTCCAAAATCCATAGTAGGTCAATATTTTTAATAAGCCAGCTGAAATGTCATAAACCAGCAAGAAGTTTGTGGCTCTTTCATTCCCACTCCTTTATGTTATGACAAGGTGTTGTCATTATTTTATTAATTATTGATTTGAGGATTTACCTATATCTCATCATTCACCTGAAGATCCCAGGGAAAGTCACAATATTTGGCTCTAGATTTCAAAGTAAGTGCTGTATTTCTATTTGCTTGTGCCAGGCCTCCCCATTCCTTACAATGATGGGGTGCTGCTTAAGAAAGCAAGATGCTGGTCATAATGTTTTCATTGATCTCAGTCTTAAGATGGAGTCTGAAATGTAGTTTGATAGATTGCTGGAGGGTAAGGATATCACTGCAATGTCTCTGATATTAGAAATACCTTGCTTTTGGGGAATTGGGAAACCACATTTTATTTATTTATTTGTTTGTTTGTTTGTTTGTTTGTATTTCTATCCCGCCGTATACCTAAAGGTCTCAGGCCAGATAACATTTAAAATCAACATATTAAAACAATACAGCATAAAAACAACAGTGTCTGCAAGTGGGAAGGGAAAGTGTATGCCCATTTAACCAAAGGCCAGGGCAATGAGGTATGTCTCCATTGCCTTCCTAAACATGTACAGTGAAGGTTCCACAGCCTAGGGGCCATCACCGAGAAGGGCCTCTCCTGGGCGTCCGTCCCCTTTGCTGCTGAGGGTGGTGGTACAACCAGGAGGCATGGGCAGGTCGATATGGGAGTAGACATTCCTTCAGATATGTGGGACCCAAGTAAATTAGTCTTAGGCTGTATACAGGCATGGGTTCCTTATTATGCTATATTTGGATATTTCAGAATATCCATGGCTTGTTTTGGAATATCCAATATAACAAAATAAGTGACCGATATCTGGAAACAGACTTACTGGTGGGGTGGTAAAAGTCTGGATTAGATTGGGATAGAGCATGATTCAGCAGAGCTTTCCTTGGGCCCATATGTTAAGTTCTTAGGGAATATAAGTACAAGCATTTAAAACAATCACCCAAACATTCTGCTGTTGGGCTCACCAGATGTTAAACTAATAAAATACTAAGGGTAAGAAAAATATTCCTCGCGATAGTTTCGTTTGTTATCATTGTCTTTCTTGGTTCTCTTATTGCTTGCATCTTATTTCTGTCAGATTAAGAACGATGACTAATAGAAGCTGACAGAACACCCTATAGGACATCCTATAGTATCTGTCTAAGTTTCAAAAGAGGAAGAGGTGGGTTTTTGAGGCCATCTTCCCAGCAGCAGTTGCTTTGTGTAAATCTCAGGATTATCTGTTACAATCCTGTGATTCCTTGGCATTAATTGCAAAGCAAATTCGTTTTAGTTTACTGAGATGCCATAACACAGCTGGAGATTAAGAGCAAGATAGCAAAGCGGATTGGATTACAAACCCAAACCTTTTACCTTCGAGTTACAACAGTGCAAGCAAATTGCAAAAAGTCCTTGGTCTTAGAAGCTTAGAGCTTGTTTGTATGCAAAACATCTTTTCCTTATTTTTCAAATCAAGGGTTGTGTTCAGAAGCTACCACTGCATATTTTTTCTTTGATGCTTTACTTAATACCTGTAGAAATTACAGTGCTGTTGTTTTTAATCTACTGCTAGACAGATTGAAATGGATATAGAAATCCTATTTCTGTTCCAAGAACCAGTTTAAAATGCAGATGGGAAGGCAAATGGAAACAAGCCATGGAAGGGGCAATCCCTGATTCTGCCCTCTATCACAAAGCCATACAATGCCCGTGCAACCTGCCCTGTGGAATGAGTCTTATTCAGGGTTTAGCTATAATCATATATTCAGGCATTTCCAGGTCATTGATATCTAACCTAGCTATTACAGGTCCCTTCCAAACTAGCGAGAAAAAAATCTGCAGTTAGTAGAAAAATCTCAGCATACCTGGCTGCAAAGCTACAACTTGTTTACCCCATCTGAAATGCAGGTCTGCAGCTTCACCCTTCAAGGGCAGCCGTGTTATATTGCATGGTGCATGTCGCATGGGGTGGGGCAACCAATGGGAGCTGAGTGGCAAGCTCAGCTCTTGTTCGCTGTTCTCACAGTCCTATCCGGACTGGCAGGAAACTTCAAATTTTCCTGATACTGTGGAGCGAGTGCTCATCATTCCACAGTAGGTACATTTGAAGTAGCAGTGGCATAATGCTGCTACGAAGTATTGGTCATCAGGTGTGATGACCATGCCCCCATTGCGCATCAGAATGTGCAGTATTCCCAAGTCTGGATGTACCCAAACTCACTGTCTGGCCCACAGACAGTTCTTGCTTTTACTGTATTGAGCAGATTTCTTAAGTTACAGTCTTCTCATTTTTACCGGAATTATCCTACATTTTCTAACTAAGGACAGTATTTTTAATATACAAATAACTTTTATGCTGTCTTCATCACGTTACTGGATCTGGAAAATGCACAATCCCCAATCGAAGTCTTTTCTCTTTTAAACATTGCATTTAAGCCGGATAGTTAAATGCACAGGTCTTATTCAGTGTTCAGCTTTGTTCTTGTTTTTCTTATTCTAATTATGCTTGCCGTGCTATGGTCTCTTGGCTTGCACTGTTTCACTTGGGGACTAGATTGAACATATTCAGCTCTTTATTTAATCTAGCCTGTTACAGTTCTAATTATACATTTGGTGGGGGTTGTTTTGTACGTCAGTCAAAAAAGTCTTGTTTTGGCTGATTTATAAATTGCTCATCAGATTTGTTTTCTCTGTTTCTGATCTAGACAGTTTTTGGGCAGGCAGAGGCCTGCTTACTCAAGCGGGCCTCCTGTGTTGATCAGACACAGAGGAAAGTTTTAGTTGCTGCTGACTTGAAGCAGCGGAAGTTTGAGCTCATATCTGAATCTTCTTTTGCATGATTTATGTGGAACAGCTTTCAGTTTGAGGGGGTGTGCTTCAGCTACCTTCCCCATTTCACTTGCCTCTCAAATTTTTCCTCAGGGACACTTCCTATATCCACCTGTTTCAATCTTAATTTAGACAGGGTTTCCCATGACCATCCTTACACACCATTCTTCCTTTTTAGATACCTGAATAAGGTTTCCAAAGCTTCTGAGGTTTGAATCTTTGGAGACTGCAGAATGGAGAGAAGGGCAGCAGGAAGATGATTGGGCGGAGTGCGGGGGAATGCAGTGAAAACATGCATTCTCTTCCTCACTTTCCATGATGCCTTCCCCCGTGGTGGTAGACTTTTGGGAAGCAGCACCTCCTACCGGTGGGCAAACAGGTACCAGGCCTCAATGTCACCAAGAGAGTTCACCCTGCCCCCTCCTTCAGCTGGCAAGTGGACTCCAGTTGGCAAGTGAGTGGGTACTGCCCCACCCAGCGACAGACAAGTGGGCTGCAGCCCCTGAAGGTGAATGGGTGCTAGCTTCCTCTAGCAATGAGTGAAAAAGTAGTGGCCCCTGGAATCTGCTCTCTTCCATTCATCTCCAGTCTACACAGATTCAAACCTCAGAAGCTTTGGAAATCTTTGCCCAGAATTTTAAAACGGTGAGTAAGGGCAACCTTCTCTTACTCTCTTGTTTAAATATCCATGTCTTCAGACTGGCACATCCCAAACAGTGAGGAACAGCCCAGCAAGAAACCAGGTTGAAGTGACATTTGAAGGATTGAAAATGGATGGAATGCAAGTGCTGATTCAAAGCTGTTAAAAGGTTCATTGCATTCCAGCTATTTTGAGGTAGCACTACAGGATTTTGAGCTTTCTTGACATGAGCCATAATGTGCTCAAAGTCACCAAAACTTGAGACAAAGTCTGTCGCATGTATCTCCAGCAATCCCAACATATCCCCTGGGTAAAGGGATGAAATCCCACGTTATTACTATTCCAGGAAAATCAACTCCCAACCTGAGTTTTCCCAGAATAGTGATATGGGCTTACCTGTCTGGACACTTTCTCTCAGGTTCCATCTTAAAAAATGGCTCTGTGCTTTTTTTTTTGTGGACCAGTGATCACACACTTCCAGGTATCAAAATACCTGAAAGTCGCAAGCCATCATGGAAGCAAGGACTTTGGAAGCTTGCCTCAAGGTTTTGTCCATAAGAGGATGCTGAAGTGGATGTAGTCATTTTATCAGCATTGCAGGTTTCTCTTTAAGAGCTGTACTACCCTATGAATGGTTGCCAAAAAGAGAAACTGTGTTTACATTAAATGCTGGAAGGCAATTTCTCTGCTCCCTTAGACAATTGCTACACATATACACAGACACCAAAATTTCTGCAGGAGTGGTTTTAGCAAAAAGCGGTTGCTGAAAATAAATCAGCAGGATGTTTCTTCTTCCCATTAAAATCTTAAAAAGATGCAAGAGAATCGTAAATACCCTACAGAAAGATAGCAGCAGCTACAACAAAAGCAGAAAATATTGATTTTGATAATGCAGCCTTGTGATTGCTACAAAAGACAAAGTCCCAAAGTACAGCACAAGCATTTCTGTCCATTTCCTACTTGTTCTTTCACTGACTTGAATTGCCTATAAGTAGGTAACTTAAATGCTTCAAAGAAAGGGATTTCTTAAATAGAACTGTCACGTTTGTATTTTCTTACCTAGAGTGGCTCAAGATTTAATCAAGTATAAAAATCAAAATTATCTGCTGTTTTCTTCATTAAGAAAACTCTCTTTTGATTTTCCTTATGCATTTTTCTGAGTACTAAATTTATAGAGTTTTTGGCCTGACCTATGAAGTAATTACCTGAATTTTGCAAAAGCTTATATAGGCAAGTCCTGCCACATGCTGAATACAGTGGGTTTATTGACAGATTTTAATTATATCTCCAGCTGCTTACGGCTTTGGGTCAGATTGCTTTTCAGCGATGAGACTGGAGAATATTTCTATTCTCTAGCATATAAATCCTGTTCTCATTAAAATAATCAGCCAGCTATAATTTTGGCAGCAGATTGTTTTGAGTTTATTTTAACATTCCTCTTTAGGAAAGTCTTTGCAGTTCTGCTTCTTGTCTGACCAGATCTTGATTTTAGAGTCCAGAACATTAGATTTTCAGGATTCATGCATTATGCAAACAATAATATGTACAGCATTTTCTGTAGGCGGCTGACATTATACACATTGTCTTATACAAATTCTGTCAGTAGTAGGTTCCCAAAAAATGCATATAATGTAAATTTGTGTTATGCAAGTCATTAACTCTAATGTAAAATTGGGGGTTCAGTGAACCATGGCGAAAAGTTCCACTGATGTTGACTGTACCATCAAAGAGCACACGGCAGGTATTTTGAATAGAGTTATGTTGCCTAGGCTTGCAGTTCTAAGTGGAGATCAGTGGTCTACAAACAGGGGATGCTTTCACGGATTGCTGGAATGAAATATGTCCACTGTGAGCAAAGGTCCAGACATGAGCCAGCTGCTGCTCAAGCAAGAATTGATGCACTGATTTCCATGATAAAGTGGTTTCAGCCTTAGTCAATAATAGTTTTTTTATAAATCTTTTTTTAAAATTAAATTTTAGTACTGTGCTTGTAACAGAAACAAACATAAACAAATACAAATGAACATACATAGAAAGTATATAAAATAAATGATAAAATTTAAAAACAGCTTAAAATTTAACTAATTTACCTAAAGTTAAAATTTTAACTATTATTGATTATAGATTTTATAATACTGAATAATTATATTGATTATTTTCAGTTTAGTAAAAATTCCAGGGATGACTTAAGGCTGTCACAAATTGATAGTGATTGCTTTTAAAAAGACAAGTAAGGATCCCATACATAGGGATGTGCATGAATATTCATCAAATTAAAATTTTGTACAAAATCATACGAATTTGAACATTTCTATTTGAATCCATTTGTATTGAAACATTTGAATTCAAATCAAATGTTTTGATACATGTTTACAGAGCTTTGTTACATTCATGAACCTTGGGAGGTGGGAAAGCGGCTGCCCTAGTCACATCTGCAATGGATTGAGAGTGGATTCAGAATGTGGATTCAGAATGTGTTCAAAGTAGCTTGAGAATGGATTTGACATGTTCAGAGGAGATACGTAACGAATTTGTAGGCCACTCATAACAAGGATTCAAATCAGATTTATTTCAAACATTGATATTCAATTAAAATCCTTCCACATTCAAAGGGGATCTATTCAGACAAGTACAATTTTTTTGAGCACATCCAAACCCATATGTCCATAAATGAAGTCTTGAATTTTTGATCCTGGAGTAGTCTTAGTTGATCAGTAATTAATTCATTTGATAAAATGTTCCAAATTAGTTGGCTCCAGGAACTGATTGTTAAAGTAGTTTCATAAAGTTATTATGTTTAAGCTTAGTGTAATCCCCCTTAAAAATAAGAAGAAGAAAACTAATATGAGTTGTAGGGATGTGGGTGCCTCTGGTGTTGTAACCATGCCACCAAAGAGATGAAGAAGTTTTGGGTATGTGGTAGGGAGAGTGGTGTGCAATATCAGAAAACCTTGAGAAAAAGTTATAGATCATTTTGCGATCTTAACAAAAAAAAACAAAATGTGGGTTTCCTCCATTCCTCTTCTTTAATAATCATCCCACATCATACAACAATATTGGTTGTATTAAATTCCACTAAGACTTTATAAATAAAGAAGGAGAGACCTTTTTCATGGGGGTAATATCTTTCTATGATGGATCCATATGAGGTTAACACTGTGGACCAGCCAAAGTGATGCAGACCCTCCCATTGAGAATTTAATCTGCTGTGATGTTTTAGAAACAATTGTGTGAAGACCCAATAGGGTGTTCTGGCTTTTGACAAACAACACATAGTTGTCTGCAGGGGGAAAAATGTGTGGAAAGTATGGTAGAGCCTGGAAAACTTCACTTGCTTGCACCAACAATTCTCCTAAGTCTTGAGGTTCCAATGCAGCCTCAGAGCTTTCTTTGCCACCACTGAAAGAAAGCTCTGTCTCCAGAAGGAAGTGTGCTGGAAGAAGGTCCTGTCCTCCCCTTCCCACTGAGAGAGGGAGGTTGATCATGCAAGGAGAAAAGCCAAACTGCTGTGCATCTGCAAGTGTGCTCCTCTCCACCATGGAGGGTGCAGGGGAGAAGGTTCTGCTTTTGCATCTTCATTGGGAGAGGAACCTTCATTACTGCCATGCAATCCTTCTCCCTTTGTTCTGTCACTGCCACCTTCTTATTTCCCCAACTATCACCATGGCCATAATTTTCATATTGGAGCAGTAGCCAAGGCATGGGGCAGAGAGGAAGAAAACAGAGCAACCTGTAGAAGGTGCCTTTTCCAAAACTTCTTGAGAAGAAACTGGACGAGGCATTGGATGAGATGCCCTCTGCAGAGTCCTCTATGTTCTTCCCCCGTGCCCCTCACCTCGGCTGCCACTACAGTACAACGTGATGGTTGTGATATGGACAAACAGGAAGACAACAGTTAAGAGGGAGAAAAAAGGAAAATATGGTGCCATAGTGAAGGACAGCAAATGAATGTTGATAAACCCAAAACAATGGTTTCCAATAATCTGAAAGTGGTACCTGGGCTTCAGATGGGAATTCTGTGAAGCAAGTTTCTTCATGTAAGTATTGAAGGATAGTGTTCCATTAATCAAACAGCTGGTCCATCCTGATTCACAGGACAGCTCTATTAGCAAAAAGAACACTTAATAGCCTCTTTTTTTATTGAACTAAAGGTGAGAATTTTATAAATCTAGCCTACTGCTATATAAATCAAGAATCCCTCAGAGAATTCTGTGGTGGCTCATTATAGGTAGTTGTAGCTCTGAACACTCTTAGAAGTTCCTGATAAATTTCTTTGCAGATGGTCATGTCTACGAAACTTTGTCAAACCACAGGGCATTTGTGCAGAGCTGGAGGTTAGGGCACTAGAAAAAAAGAATCCCTCTATATCTCAGGAACTATTTCTGTATTTTCAACCCGTAATCCTCTCACAATGGTATCTACTGCTGGAGAAATGGATTAGGGTACTTGGAGATAGGCAGCTTAATATAGCTGGTCATATGAGACTGGTAACTCTTCTCTTTTTATTGCAAATACAGGATGTGGCAGGGTTCATTATCCTCCAAAAGCTTAAAGAAAGTGATAATAGATTTAAAAATTACAGATGGAAGGAGAAATAAACAAACTGTTCTCTCCCTCCCCTGGCTGCAAGACCCCTTTCTGTACTGGGCCATAAATGAGAATATATTCATCTGTTGCAGAATTGCCGACAGTCTCCTCCCCAACTCTTGAACTGCTTTGTCTTCAGGAGACAAAGCAGTGGACCGGGATGTGGTGCCAAAATGGTGCTGGGTTCCAATCTTGCTGTGGATTTCTTTGAAGAGTTCTATGAATGGACCAGAGTCCATATTCTGGACTTTGTGGAAATCCTTTCAGCAGTGCTACGGAAGTTGGTACGGCTCTGAAATGTGCTGTCCTGAAAACAGCAAAGGTCTGCATTTCTCATGAATCTTTTGTAGCTGACAGAACAAGTTGATTGCAAAGAGGTTCCCCCAAAATAGCCACGTCTGAGCTCAGAATCAGTCCATCTGTTGACCCAAGGTATTTTTTCAGTGTGACAGTAATACATCAGTTTACAGCAGAAAGAGATAAGCTGCAGCCAGTCAGCCAGGACATTACTTCATTCATGGTAGGAAAAAATAACAGCATCTCCTTCTTTCTCTTAGAAGAAATTAGGACAGCTAACATAACATTGAATATTACAAGATAAAAATGAACAGTGTAAAACAGGCATTTAAACAACCAGTAGTATATAAAAGACTTAATAAAAAGGTAGATTTTTCAGAGATTTCCTAAAAGTACTTATTATAGAAACATTCTGATTTCTATCTGCAGAGACTTCTCTAACCAATGTGTTATCATAAACATATGATTTTGGGGGTAGGATAATTGATACACCTGGCACGAATTTTTGTTTATGTGCTTAAAAAACCTTTTAGTTTGATGTGAAGTAGGAGTGACATAAATAAATTATACTAAAAACTATTGAACTTGTAATACCAGGGCTGCATCCAACGTCAGTTACTTATTCCACCGTATTTGGATATTTTGGAATAAAACATCGATATTTATTCCAAAATATCCAAATATAATGGAACAAGTGACATCTGGATGCAGCCTAGGCTCCTACTAGAACAATGTTCTTTGTGTGCATGGATAGCTACTACATTTACCCCAAGTCCCCTGATTCTAATACAGCTTAATGGTGTTCTAATGGTTCTTAACTCACAAAATGGGTGCAGTAAGGTTTTTGTTTTCCAGTTTTCAAACATACTGTCTTTACTTTTTCTTTCAGGTGTAGCAACAGGACCCAATGTGCAGTGGTGGCAGGCCCAGATGTGTTTCCTGATCCATGCCCAGGAACATACAAGTATCTTGAAGTGCAATATGAATGTGTCCCATACAGTATGTATACTGCTACTGCTACACTTTTGCCATTTATTTCATTCATCGGTGCATGAATAAGCTCTTTTAATTGGTTTTAAGATCACCTGTTAACCTATAAAATTTAAAGTGGTTTGGGAAGACCCTAAAACTGGACCTTGATTCTGCCATAAATTTATTTGTTGGCCTTGAGAAAACCACGTAGGAAAATCACTCTGGTTCAGCCTTGCCCTCTCTTTTGCAGAATGAAGATTGTAACACTAGTCTGCCTCACACAGATTGAGTTTTTGTCACAGCATGTGGTAACTGGCTTAGGTAAAGGTGATTAGGTACTTTTGTAGATGATTTTTTTTTCTGTCCATATCTGTGAGCCAGTAAAACTGAAAGGATGCAGTGGGAAGAAGCAATCCCAAAAGATTCTATCCTTCCTGCTTTGTTTATGTGCTCCCTGAATGAGTTTCAAAAAAGGATCTGGGGTAATCCAGGAAATTGCAAACTAGTCAGCTTAACATCAGTTCCAAGTAAGGTGATGGAAGCTATCATTAAAGATGAAATTAGTGTGAACATAGAGGAGTGAGTATTGCTGAAGGATAATCAGTATGCCTTCAGCAAACCCAAATCGTGTCTTACTAACTTGTTAGAATTTAGTGCTGAGTTTCAATGAGCATGTGGAAAATGTTTATCCATTTGTCATTGTCTTTCTGGACTTTCAGGTTTTTTACAAAGTTCTTCATGAAAGGGTCATGAGCAAACTCATCAATCATGATGCGTTTTCTCACTTACCATTTGGTGGACTGCTTCAGTGGGCCTAAACTGTCTGCATGCTAGTGCAGACTACAGCAGGTCCAACCCAGGGCTTGCCGTAATCTGCACTAGCATGTCAATTCTAGGGCATAATCTGAAGTAAGACCCAGGCTTACTTCCCATTGCCACTTTAAAGCTGCTTCAAAACTGGATTCTCGTCCTTCCCACCCCCAATCAATTAAAATGGTTTCAAAACAGTTTGGATTCTCTTCGTCCTCATTCCCAATCAGTTTCAGGGGTATTTTGAGGATTATTTGGCTTAAAAATGGAATAAATAAAACCCTGATTTTTCAAGGTGTTTTTTACGGTTTTGGCTTTTAAAACGCTTCTTCCTTATTGCTATGCAAACGCTAGAGCAGTATTTGGGCAAATACATCATGAAATGGGTGGGCTTTCACCCTGCAGGACAGCCCCTTGTCAGTTAAAATGTCAGGTTTCCCCTGTACAGAAGCCGGTTTCATTGTAACAATTCACCCACCGCACACCTTATAACAGTGTTTCCTTTCCCACGTACGCATTTTACAGAGTTAAAGGTTGCATGCGTGGAAAACTGGGTTACATTAAAAGGTTTACTTCTGGCAGCTCCAAGTCCATCTCTCCCTCTCACTTGTCTGCCACAGCGGCAGCACGGTTCGCTCGCTCGCTTGCACACTTGCACAGCTCCCATGGGGGAGTATGCAAGTGTGTATGTGTGTGTGTGTTGTGCAGGCAGTGTCAGCCGCCGAGCAAGTGCTGGGGGAGCCTCGCCTCACCCGGGCGAGGAGGAGGAGGAGGCCACCCAGCCTCTGCTCAGTCTTTCTAACCAGCTAGTGGATCCAGTGATATGAGTGGGCATCCCTCCCTCCTTCCTCTTTCTCCCCCAACAAGCCAGCCAACCGGGGTGCTTTTTCTGGGGGGAACAATTGCTGGGGATGGTGGATGTAGAGGTGGGTGGGTGAACGGGGCTTGAGTTGCAGCAGCCGCTGAGCGCCCTGGGCAATGGGGAGAGAGGGGTAGGAAAAGGCTGAGAAGGGGAAAGAATCACTTTCCCCAATCCATTTTTGGAAGTGTTTTAAGTGCTTAAGAGTGGGGACACAAATCGGGGTTGAATCCGATTGCCAGATGGCTCCTTTGCTTCCTTTTAACGCGCTTTACATATTGATGTAAATAGCTTGTATATTGCGCTTTATTCCTTGAATGGGAATTCACCCCCAATACAGAAAGGGCCATAATAAAGGCCATTTTCAGGGAGTCAAGCACAGTCGAGTTTTTCTTCTTGAGAATGCCCAGAAGCAGCTGGTGGGCCACTGTGTGAGGTGGGATGCTGGGCTAGTTGGGCTGCAGCCTGATCCAGCAGAGCTCCTTATTGGCTATGTGGAACTAGATGAACTTTTCTTATGGGAAGGTTTTTGGAATATTCAGGAAGGATTCCAATAATATTAGTCTGTATTACTGTCATGTATTCACTCCCTATTCACTAGGCTTTGTACACACAGTTTTTGGTAATGGCAGTTAAAGGTGTCTCATGCAGAGTCTTCGGGAGGTTTCTTTTGTTAGAACCAAGCCCTTATGAATAGTGCGGGACTATGCATTTGTTATCAAATGCTTGTGATATACAGTATGTCACTGATAATCTAAAATGACATTTAAGTGTTTTAAGTACCTCTTGTGTTTCCAGATAGAAAGAAAGTTAGACTGAGAGAAATAAGACTATTGTTTGCTGATGTACTATGAATTTAAAAGGCACTGACATTTCTTCAAGCCCCTTTAAATATTAAAATTCAGCCCCAGAATTATCAGTGGAACTGTGTATTAGAAATTATCTGCATTAGAACAATGTCATGGTGTATGAAATAAACTTGTCACTCTGTCTGATTTCTGTTGTAGCAGCAGAGGTTTTTACACCCCTATTGTCAGAAACAATATGTCAAAAATGAATACTGTACCAAGTAATCGTTACTGCTGGGTTATTTTCAATGGTTGGAATTCGTGAATTAATTTGCTAGCAGCAGGGAGACTTGAGGATGATTCCTGCAGGTACACATAAGGCCCATTGGGATCTTGGGTGAAACGTTCCCTTTGAACTCAATTTTCCAGAGGTTGAAACATCAGCAGGTATTTGGTTTAACAACTGAACAGTAAGCGTGTCCCATAAATGAGAATATAGAGAAACACAGCATGTGATATAGCATATAGAGGCATGGCTTCTTGGTCTAGACTTTCGTTCATTTTTAGTAATTTGAGTGTTATCATTCAATTTTAGGACTATTCCTTCTTCTGCTTTTGGAAGGGAACAATCACAGAAATAGGTTGTATAGAAGGGTATGCATAAGAGAGTTCCATAGACTTGCGAGTGAGAGTGAGAATGAGTCACAGACCAGCATGATCTCCAGCATTTCTTTAGAATAGACACTCCTGCACATGGCTGTGCCCAAAGCAGCAGCAAGTGAATAAGTAGTCGGTCAACTCAGCCCATAATCAAGAGGCAAAGCACCCCTCAGACTACTTGGCAAAACTAAAGAAGTAGTCAGCAAGCCCCACCCAGAATAAGACAAGGGCAGAAAGGACCTTAGATGCATATTTTTAAAAAACTATAGGGGCCTTTCTGCACTGAGTGGCCCATGACCAGAATCAGTGGGCCTGAAAGAATTCTGACTGCAGAAAGGCATGGGCTGGATCCTCACAGCCTCCATGACGGCACTGGTCCACACCAATCCATGCTGTGGCCTCAAAACACAGGCAGGCTTTGAGACTGAGCTCCGATGCCTCCAAGGGTTAGGGACAAAGGTTCCTAGCCATGTTGCCCCCCCCCATTAGCTGCAAACACAGGAGGTTTGCCTTCTGGATGCCTCCCATATTCTGGATCAGACCCTCTGATACGCTAGTAGAAATCCATCTACCAGTATTCTCAGTCAGGACCTCGCTGATCAGCATCACACTTCATCTTTTAATTTTTTTAAAAATTAAATTCTTATAGTCAAATTATTTCCATGTTGGAGATTGCTTTTATAGTTCCTTGTACCACAGGGTTCCCCACTTTTCTCCTTAAAGTAGGTCATTACTGTTCTCCAGGTAATTCTTGGAGATTTGTAATCAATTGCTCCATATACTCTAGTCACCTTTCCCATAGGAAATCAAATAGCATTTGTTCTGTTATATAATTAAACATTGTTTTAATTTTCTGTCCTTAGGAGTTTTCCAAAATTTTTTTACAAAAACCACCTTTGCTGCCATTAAAAGTTGACGAACAATACAGTGGTTGTGTTTTTGTTTAATTGATCACAGATCTCTTTTGTCCAAATAATTATTGGATCTGATATTTCCCAATTTTTTCCAATATCTTTGTACCCTCCTACAATCCCACCATAAATGTGTATATGTTTCTCTACTGTTACAGTTGTCCTAACATTCTGAGTTAAAATTTGGTATCAAATGAGCTGATTAGCAGGGTGTTCTATACCATTTGTTAATAAATTTTATTTTGAGTTTTGCCATGCTATTAGGTTTTCCAGATCCCCTCAATAAATTTCTTCACGTCTTGGCATTCCACATCATATCCTGATTCCATTGTTGAAAAATAGATCCTTCCAATCTTCCTTTTTCTCCTCTAAGGCTGCGTTCCCACAGACATTTAAATCTGAACTTAATTTGAATTCGGTATTCGGCATTACTTCTGTAATTAATCCAAATTTGGCATCCAGCATTCCCATTCTTCTTCCCAGATTTTATGAGGGCTATTCCACAAAAATCTGGAGAAAAAAAACTTCTGAGAAAAGCAGGATTTTTTTACCCTTTTGAGGTGGAGCTGTAGCCTTGTGGCCAATGCCAGCCACATGTGGGTGGGATTTCACAGCTTGCCATGCCCGCAGTGATAGCAGGCGGTGGAGGGGAGTAGGAAGCGCTGGCCAGCCAGCCAGAGGGAGAGAGACAGAGAAAGGTGGCAAGGGAGGGAGGAAGGAGGGAGGGAGGGAGGGAGAAGAGGCCACCTCGAGGGTCCTCTGGCAGAGAAAGGAGCCCGCCCACCTGCCAATGGGCTCCCCATGCGTGCCGGTAGCCGTTGCTGCCACTACCACCACCACCATAGGCAACCCTCAATCGCCCTGACCATGAACAGTGGGAAGTTGTTTGTGGGCAGCCTGTGCCCATATATGCCTGTGCCATGTATAAGACTACTTTTTAACCCAGGAAAATCTTCTCAAAAGTCGGGGGTCATCTTATACGTCAGGTGTCATCTTCTTATACGGTGAGTATATCCCAAACTCTATATATTAAATGGAAAGTTGGGGGTTGTCTTATACGCCCAGTCATCTTATACGCCAGAAAATACGGTATATATATATATATATAGACCCAGATCTGCATTAATGGGCCTTTGTGGCCCAGAGAAAGACCCCAGAGGCCCCTGATCAGAATCAATGCCTTCTGCAAAAAGGGCCTATAACAGAAAGGCATAGCAGCCCTGCTTGTAGGTAAATCAGTGAATCCATGGCATAGAATACTTTAGCCAAAAGAGCTCAGGCTGTCAGAGTTGATGGAAGGTTTTCTCCCTCCTTACTAAGCACTAATGACCTGTCCCCGTTCCTTACACTTGTAATTAAGTAGGATCTTCTGGCAGTGAGGGGAGTTGCTGGGATAGAGGGCATGCCGAGCAATATTTCAGACCTCCATTATGCCTGAAGTGCAACATCTTTATGAGATCCTGTGGCTTGGGAGTGGCTAACATATGGCGCACCACTCGTTGGCATTGCTCATGCTGGTGGCGCCTAAGCAAAACTGTAGTCCTGCAAACAGAAATTCTAGCCACCTTTTTGTAAACTAGGGGTGTTTTTCCACTGTCACTAGAAGTACCCATGACAGTGGAAAAACACCCTAGAAATACTGTGGATTGGACCTGGGACTTCCATATGGAAAGTATGTATCTTGAGACATGGAGTCCTGTTGTCCGATAAAAATTGGAATGTAATTTTTCCATGGCTGCCAATGTAAGTGACAAAAGCACCAGAAGAAAACGAACCCCAGAGTTCTCAAGAGTTGTGTAGCCAACTCATCCTAGGAGGATTCTCAAATTCCAGAATCCCCTATTTTGGCAGATAAAACTACTGTATTTTCCGGTGTATAAGATGACTGGGCGTATAAGACAACCCCCAACTGTCCATTTAATATATAGAGTTTGGGATATACTCGCCGTATAAGAAGACAACACCCGGCGTATAAGACGACCCCTGACTTTTGAGAAGATTTTCCTGGGTTAAAAAGTAGTCTTATATGCCAGAAAACACAGTATTTAGTTATATATTAGGTACTTGTATACCAGCTAATACAGTATTATATAATCACTCACCAGTTCACATGAAGTAAATTTTATAAAATCCAAATATTATAAGTGTAAAATTTGTCCATAGTAGTAATCAACTAAAAATATTATTTCTCTGGTATGTAGACATGAGCAACAGTTGCTGATGGCGAATTATCCTATTATATCCTGTTCTTCCTCTGACGCCTACTGTTTTCTCTCAATGTGCATCTTTGCCAAACTTGCCTGCCACACGCTGTATAGATTTTTGCAATTTTCTCACTGCTAACCTGTCATCCTCTTCCGTCAGTTATGACTTCTTCTAGTAAAACATTTTTTTTTAATCTCCTCTGAGCATTAGGCTAACATAACTGACATTTCACAAGGAAGTGATGAAATCAAAGCTCATTGCCTGCTTGCAAGTTTAGAGGGGGGGATATCAATCTTGCCACAGGTTTGTAACATGTCCTCGTGAATGGTCTCTGGGTTCACTCATCATCCCAGAATGGCTTCAGTACTTCAGCTTCTGCCGAATCTGTGAGGCTGAGGCAGTAAACTCTTTAGGCAGAGTCTCTGTCCATTCCATCTTCCATATAGTGATTAGAATAGCGCTGGCACTTAATCAGTTTCAATTAGTGCAGTTCTGCAAGGTTATCCAACCTTTCATAAGCATCTGTATAAATCTCAGATAATCCCATCAGGCGGTGATCCACACAGGCAATTCCTTCCAGACAAGAAAGGTCATGAGTATGACTTGATGGGAAGCATTAATAAAAAAAAAAGAAAATTAACAATAATAATGATAATGATAATAACAACAATATAATAGTCCCTTTGGGTGCTCAAGAGTTGCTTCAGTTATATCATTATAGTAATCCTTAATAGGGGCAGTTATCCCTCCATTTTGTCTTGCTCAAGCGGGAGATAGAAAGGAAACAGGCTAAGAGAGAATGGCTTGTAAATTCTTACTCCAACCATGGAATTTCCATTTTGCTGTCATTCTATGAGCACTTGAACAAAACATATTTCATTTCTTCTTGAAAGGGATAGGTGTTCTTGCACTTTATCTATATATGCTAGAGAGATGTGAAAATGCTATGTGCTTAACTCCTAGGGCCTACGTGCACAAATTCACACCATGATGGTAGGAAGCAAATTGGTTAGCCGTTGTTCTATTGCAAGAAGACGCCCAGGGTTGAACGGTGGACCTTCTGCATAAAAGGAAGAGTTGGCTTTTCTATCCCACTTTTCTCGCCCATTTAAGGGGACTCAAAGTGGTTGACAAAGCTTCTCATTCTCCTCACAACAGACACCCTGTGAGGTAGGGTGGGGCTGTGAGAGCTCAGAAAGAGAGATGTGACTAGCCCAAGGTCACATAGCTGGCTTTGTGGAAGAGTGCAGAATCAAACCTGGTGACTACATGTTATGAGTCCAGCTCTCTAACCATAAAATGAAACTGGCTCAAAAAGCACATGTTCTTCCACAAAACTAGAACCACTCCCTTACGTGATACATCAGAGCAATGTTGAGAAAATGGAAGAGTTAGCTTTTAGATAATGGATAGTGTTATTTTCCCTTTCTGTCTCTTATGGCTTGCATTTGACCACAAATAAATCGGGAGGCAATTTATACCTTGTGCACTAATGCTGACAAGCAGGATGTCTGTGTCACACACACACAAAAAAAAGACAGTGGCATGCATAAAATTTCTCAATAGTAATTAAAAACTTGTAAGTGCATTGTTAATTAAAATACATCTAATCATGGTGAGAGTATTTATGTGTATGTAATGTTCGAGCGTTGATTTACTTAGCAACTTCAGCATATTTGTTGTTTTCTTCTTAGGTTTTGTTTTGCTTTTTAAAAATGAGATCTGGAGTAGAAAATGAGGGAGACATGGGGAGACATGGCACCATACTGATACATACATCAGTCACCAAGGCTGTGTTGAACCTGGCTCTGCAAAGACAGGAAATCATCAGAGCTTACAGAAAATGAAGCATTGACAAATATTTCATGTTGGCATTTGGTGGCACTAAAAGAAGGTGCCAGTTTTGGAGTTTGCCAAACCAGCAGTACCAGCTTGGCAAACTCTGAACCTAGTACCCATTTTTCATGCCATCTAGAACTGGTAGGGAATATTGATACTTTGTGTCTATTTCCGGGGATATGGGAAGGTGGAAACATCGTTGATGTGGTCACCAAGTCCTTCATATACAGTACATATGTCTTCAAATAAAGCATATCTCCTCACAATAAATGTGTGCTTTGCCAGCCTTTCAAAGCAGAGCTCTGTCCTCCGTAAAATAGGATTTCTGCCAACAGCCATTTAAGGGCGTTTCTGTACTTACCATTCAGTGGGCTGCTCCAGTGGGACTGGATGAGGTAAAGCAGTCTACCAGCTGGAGAAATTTGCATGTCCTGGAACAGTGCCATCCACATTTGGGTACCAAAGTTCTCATGAGCTTTGACACAAGCATCTGACATTTCCAGCAGCCAAGAATGAATGTTTCTGCCTTTGGAGACCCTGAGAAAGCCATTTTCTCAATTTGTTTTGGTTCACCATCAAAATGAGTTCCCTGCTAAAATGGTACACAGAGGTTTTGCACCTGTGAGAACTTTGGTAGACCTACTGGTGTCCTGATCAAGGTGGCCATTTTGGGCTGTCTCCGCTGTTCTATGCTTTGTCCAATGCAGATGGAGAATACCAGCAGAGGGCGGGACCTCTCAGGGCTGTATCAGCATGTGGGGGGAAGAGGCCCGACGAGGATTATGAGGAGCACTGAACTGGATCATTGGTTATTGTGGAAAAGTCCTAAGTGTGATGTCGCTTCTTCCCCTCCTGAAAAACACTGAAATATCACAAGAAGAATAACCATCCCCTTTGCCTTAATAGGGTAAATGCAGTTAGCCACACATAATACCCCATAGTGCATTTGTTTTTTACATGGGTCAGTTTCTTATTTTGCCCTCTTTGCCTTCAAGGTTTGTAATGTTCAGAACAGTGGAGAATGTTCTTCTTAAAGAGTATAGATGCTGGCATTGCTCATTTTACATGCTGCAGCTTGATGCGGTAGTGGCAAATGATAATTTTGCCATATGAAACAATTTTTGTTGCTGACAGAAGAGTATATTGCCTTACATATCAATAAAAGTGAAGTATGTTCAGAGTAATGTGGGATTGGAATTCAATAGCATTTTATTGCAGCATTCTCGTGGGCAGCAAAACATTCAAAAACATTAAATGGAAGCTCATTCTTCCTTTCACTGGACCTCAGAGCCAAACAAATAGACAGATAATTGAATAGCACCACTTTTTAAAGAGAATCCAGGCACTAAAAAGCAAAGCAGAGCTTTCATTTTCTTTCTTTTTAATTTGGTAATGGGAAAGAAAATTAAGCAAAATTGCAAGCTTTAAAAAAAACCTTAAAAGCATTTTCCCTCAGGATTACTCTAATTATTTTGGGTGTCATTTGTTCTTGGAGTTTTTTAAAAAACTGCATCCTTTCTTCACTACTTCATATTTCAATCAAATTATTGGGGAGAAGCAGTACTGAAGGTTACCAGCAACTATGGCAAAATGCAGTGGTAGCTGGTGGCCCATGGTGCTTTGTGTGATGGGCAGCTCCCTTCAGAGGCAGGGCCAGTTATGTCACAGGAAGTAGAACCAATGGTGCTATAAGAGGCAGATCTGGATGCTGTTTTGAATAAACCTCCTTCC
This sequence comes from Aspidoscelis marmoratus, assembly GCA_014337955.1. Taxonomy (NCBI): domain Eukaryota; kingdom Metazoa; phylum Chordata; class Lepidosauria; order Squamata; family Teiidae; genus Aspidoscelis; species Aspidoscelis marmoratus. The sequence continues at coordinate 8,526,882 of MTQE01002560.1, read as the reverse complement.
TGGGATTAAACCACAATGCTTACTCCACTTTCCTCACTGACCATAGGTATTGTGGTGTCATTGGCTCCACAAGGTGGATTAGGCAGGCAGATTCAGAGGAAGGAAGGGAACATAAGAAGCACCATGTCTGCATAGACATGCAATGGCCATATCTCCCCAGCCATAATGGGAGTCAAGAGGAGTGGGCTGCCCTGCCAACCAGGTCCCTGGTTGTTGCCTTGTATCCACACCACCAACTCTGGCATGCAAGGATGGCTGAGATGATTGTCCTGGGACCACAGTTGTTGCACACCCTCACTCCCACCCTCACTTTAAGGCAAGCAGTAACCCTTTAGTAGCACTTAAAGCCCATTGAATGTGGAAACTCCATGTCTCGGACACTCCACCATGTTTTCTGGAACCATGCATGGAGACATGACCAATATATCTGAGTGCTGCCCATTTTACAGACAGATCAGTAATTTCAGGTCTTGTTTAAAGGCAACTGGAAGGTAGCTGATGCAAACTGGAAGGTAGATTGATGAGACAATCCTTTGCCAACTTAGTAAAGATGTCATTTGTAGCAATGCACTCTTACCTTAATGCTGGATAAAGGACACTCACTGCACAGTAAAAACAAAATCCGAAGTTTCCCTTGGTGAAGGCAGAACACCAAGAAGATCAAGATGAGAGCAGGAAGGGCAGCTCAGATCTCATTGGCTGCCTCAGTCTTTAGAGTCAGGATGGCCAGTCATCACTGTGCAGTAAGTATTCTGCGATTTTATGTTTAATTGTGGATTTATTCCGCTAATCTGAAGGCAGCCCTTCTCTCTCCCGCCATTTAACATCTGAGCTATACCTGTTAATCCAACTTCAGAATGAGATAAGATAGATTAAAACTTGTGTGTATTTGGGTCCCAGAGCTATGTTTGCATTGACCTGCCCTGGATGGTGGAAGTGATGCAGAAATCACACGAATGACAGCATATGTTACAAAATTCACATTTTGCAGTATGCTACTGAATGAAAATGGGTCTACTGCGGGATCTTCCTGCACTGTCTGAGTGATTTGCATATAACAAGCACTAGTGCAAATTCACAGTCAGCCTAAGGCATAAGAAAAGCCCTCTCTGTTGCCACACCAAGACTCTTAAGCCCCTGCTTAGTCTAGACTAATGCTTTTGATTCAGCTGAATAACTAGTGAAGGCTGTAGACCTCGATTTCAGCAAACTATTTGACAAAGCTTCTCATGATATCCTTGCAGATCTGCACACCAAATGCACAGATTAATGCTAATTAAAGACCGCTTATGCTTTTGATGAGTTTTATTTGTTGTCTTTCAAAGGTAGGATCCACAGTCGGGAAACTCTGTAACCATAGTGCCTTTCCCTTTTACATGAACAGAATAATAGGGATGTGCACAAATCCTGCCCCCATTCACTATGCATCGAAGGAAATGGGACAGAACTTGGCCTCTGTGTGAACTGAGCCACTTCCAATGTGCTAGGCTTCAAAGTTGCTTTGAGTCTCTGCTACCTCCAGCCACACCTCCAAATCAGTTCCAGATCTGCCCTGAACTTGCTCTGAACCTTTCAATGAACGACGAAAGCTTTCGCTTTGCATACAAAGGGCAGTCTTCAATATAATCAATATCCGATTCAAATGTGAAGTTTCAAACCTTTGCAATTCATACGAGTTGTGAAGGTGACAACCATTTTTTACCCATCCCTGCTCAAAGACAGGTGATAGAAATTAACAGCAGGGAGATTGATTTGAAGACTCTAAGAGCTTTTTAAACCACTCTGCCACTAAAGCATCATAACAGCACTTATGGTGGTATAGTGAGGGAAGAGTGCAGCATCTGTGCAGAGACCAGACTCTTCGTCCGTACTGAATGCTCAACGAGGAAGCAGGATTATGTAGACACTGCACCTTAGTTGCACATTCAAAGTGCCATAAAGGTGCTCTATAGATCCCATCAAAAACCTTGTTAGTCACTTTCAAAGTTGCTTCAGAGCATGTTCCTGTAAACTGTTCATACTTGCATTAGGGAGGGTCAGGTCAGCTTAGCTTTGCTTCAGAGCAATTTCTCTGTCTGCCAATCTGAAATCCAGTTCCTCTCTTTCTTACCTCAGTTATTTTCTGGTACTCCTTTACGGGTGATAGCTTTTTGTGTTAGTTCATTGTCAGTTTTGAGGTCTGTTATGTTAGCTACTGTCGTCATAAAAGCAGATATGGCATTGATAAAAGGAGAGGCACAGGTATTAGCTCACGTTGTAAACTAAAAATGATTTTTAATAAACCATTTGCTCTTTGTTTAAAGGACTAGTAGGGGTCACTCAGAGGTCACCCCCAAGTATCTTGAGCAAGGTGTGGAAGTGTTTGTGAATCCCTCTAAAAAAAA
>MTQE01002560.1:8493193-8506236 GCA_014337955.1 Aspidoscelis marmoratus | reverse complement strand
TGCAGGTTCTGGGAGATGTGTGAATGTTTAAGGCTGTGTGTGCAGGCGGCTGCTGCAGTAGAGCCAGGGTGCTTTTTTCGGAGGGAACCCCTGTTGGGGATGGTGGCTGTGGAGGTGAGTGGGCGAATGGAGCTTGAGTTGCTCCTGCTGCCGTGTGCCCTGGGCAATGGGGAGAGGAGGGGAAAGAAGCACTTCCCCCAATCCATTTTTAGAAGCATTTTAAGTGTTTAGAGTGGGGACAGAAAATCAGGGCTGAATCCGATTGCCAGATGCTCTTTGCTTCCTTTTAACGCACTTTACATATCGATGCAAATCCCAATGTAAATCTCAGTGTATATTCCGTTTTATTTCTTAAATGGGAACTCGCCCTGTGTTTCACATACTACCATAACATATAAAGCCAACTGTTACCCATTGTGGGTGGTACACAGACCACGTCTCATAGGGAGAGGGTTTGGGCACCGTCCATAACTGTAATATAACCAACCAAAGTCATCATATTATTTCTTGTGTGGATTTGTTCTACTGACACTTTTTCCCCTGGGCATACTGAAGCTGCTCAAAAAGAAGCCCTTGGCTTCCTGGCATGGTCTGTCTCAGAAAATTGATATACTGAATAATAAAGCCATTGTCAAATCCCTGTACTTTGATGTGACCTTCAGTGAGTCTGACCCACAGATTCCTCTTTTGTACATAAGAACATAAGAGAGGCCCTGCTGGATCAGGCCAGAGCCCATCTAGTCCAGCATCCTGTTGCAAACAGTAGCCCACCAAATGTTCATGGGCATCTCAAACAGAGACAAGGACAAACCTTTTCCTGCTCTTGAATCCCAGCAAATGGCATTAGAAGCATCCTGCTTCCGCCTCCCCAGCCTGAAAGATATACCTAGGCATTTGTTCTAGTAGCCATTGATACATCTGTCATCCATAAATTTGTCTAACCCTGCCTTGAAGCCATCTAGACTGGTAGCTGTACCACCTGTACATCATGACTTTTCTGTGGATGTGAAAATGTCATGGTGAATTGGGGTTACAGAAATATCTATTGCCCCCCCCTCCACTCCTATCTGTGGCAAAAGTGGGAGGGAGCATATTTCTCTGAATTAAATTTTCATTAATTAAGAGCCCTAATCATTTGTGGCACAAGCACTCATTCATGCCACGAGTCAAATGCAAATTTACAGAGAGCTTTGGAAATAAGGATGTCCTAGAGGGTATATAAGTTTTCAGATATGACATTAATCCAGCAAAACTTGACTTTTGCATGGCATATGTAATACCTTGTTAATTCATAGTGTGAAAATATGAAGAGTGAAGGGGTCCCCAAGGTCTCACATCAGCAATGATGCTAAAGGTTTGCACATTATCATGTAAAAATAAAACTGTCTATTTAACACAATGCTTTGCCTTCGTATATGGAGAGGGCTTCTTGGCAAAAACTTCAGGGCAACAAGATTTAGCCGTTTTCTGATTGGTGATATCCTTGATTTTAGTGAAAGTGAGTCTGAAAGAATGGCATAGATAGAGTTATAAAAATGGTGATAATTAAAAATCTGAATTTACATAAAGAGCAAAACAGTGGCGGTGAACTTTGAGCTACCTACCTTCAGAATAAATGACTAAGGCTGGCTCCAGACTTGCTGAATAAATGTGCAGTCAAAGTAAAAAGCATTTTACCTGCTGCACAGTGACAACTGGCTGTCCCGACTCGAAAGGAGGCTTTGTAGCTTCCCATTGGAAGCTGAGTTGGTGCACGGTCACATGGGTTGAGGCAGCCAATCATGCTTGAGCTGCCCTCCTCCTCTCGTTCTGCTCTTCTCGCCATTCTGCCCAGACTGGCAGGAAAATTTGAATTTTGTTTCTACTGCGCAGCTGATTTCCTTAGATCACCATTAAGATAAGGGCGCAGTAGTGATCGGATAATGCAATGCCACTGTGATGCATCAATCATGTGTGACAGTCACAGTTACATGTCTGTGGATTTCCTTGATAGACAGCATGAAATATCAAACCATATTTACTCATCTTTTTACTGCATAACTTGAAATACAGTATTTAAGAAATAACACTATATGGTCTTCTTGTGACTCCAGCTTTATTGCTTTCTGAAACCTTGTCAACTAGAACAACATATCTGCTGACAATTTTCAGTCAGACTTATGAGTCTTTCCATGCATAACCGCTGCAGGAGCTCCAGGGGGAAGTCTTGCACAGACCATCCACATTGCACATAACTACTTCTTCCCCAGACACAGCTGTGCATGTGCAGGACTACCCCTACAGCCTGTAGATGTAGAACAGCTCTAAGTCCTCTCCGTCTATGCTCTCTGCACCCAGGCATGGCTCCATTTGTACCTCTCACTGCAGGGAGAGATTCAAATGGCACCTGGGGAGGGGCAGTGCAAGTATGGTTAGCGCTGCGTCATCCCAATATCGCAGCAACAGTGCCACATAGGCACATTGGCATCGTTGCTGCAGTTCCAGTGGTTAGGGAATAAAGGAGAGAGTTCTAATGTCCAACCAGCTGAGCAGAGGTCTGGAGCATCTCCTTGTACACTATTTAGGAAAAACAGGGATGCTGAAGGAGAACTGAGCTGAATAGGCTAAGTTCCAATTTATAGTATAGTTTCTTAAATACATGGAAGAAATAATGATTCCCTGATGGCGCTTGTTTTCCTTAAGGAGAAGCCATCACCTACCACTTCATGTTTGTTACCCGTCATACCAGGCTGTAACTCAACACTAATCCTCTGAGTTAGTTCACCTTCTGCCTACAGCAATGCCACAGTGACACACTGTAACTCTTCAGGGTTCTTCAAGAACCTTCATCATTCTAAAAAAATGTCCACAACTTGTGCATTCTGTTTTTATCATTTTTAGAGATGTGCAATCTCACGTTGAATTTGTATGCTCAATTCAAACCATTTGGTTCGAACCAGGGTTGTTCAATCAGCAGTTGCTCAATGAACATATAAGGAGAACAAATGGAGGAGAATGCTCCAAGGTGGACTTTCTTTCCAGCTTTTCTGGAAGGAACCTCTTTATCATTCAGTTTAAAATATCTCACCATCTTCTTTACTAATTTTCTTCCTCTGATATGAATAAATGGCAGCTCTTTAAAAACAACCCAATGAACAGGCATCTCATGTGTTGAAACTTGAGGCACAGTCTCCTCAGTTAACTGCATGTACAAGCCCATTCTGTATTTGCTCTCACTTTACGGAGTTTTGCAAAAGTATGTTATCACAGGGTGAGACAGTAATGTAAAGAAATTGTCCAGTGATGTTGACCCTTAACAGCAGACTTGTAGAAAAGTGACTCAGTTTTTATCAGGAGATCTTTGGATAATATGGGTCCCACATCACAAAAAAAGTGTCTGTCATTCCTCTGTGTTATGTAATATTAACTAGTATTTTGAATGAAAATAATGATTTTAATACAGTTTCCATGTTCCTAATCCTGCTTGCAGTGGAGAAAGGAAGAGCAAAGAGAACATCCATTAGGCAGCAGGGAAAAGGGGTCCAGTCTTATTCCAACTTTGACAATGAGAGAACCTATCAGCAGGGTGACAAGTCATTACCATAAAATACTCCTTGTTTTGCTTCTGCTTTAAAGCTGTTGTTTTAACCTCACTGTTTTAACTTTGCATTTCTTTATGGGTCCATGATGATCATACATAAAATTATAGCAACCAAGTAGTCATTTTTTTTCTGCATTATGTAACTCAAAAGTGGATTTTCTAGGCTACATAATGTAGAAGAAAAACTGTTTGTCACTCTGCTAATGTATTCCCTTTCCTTGAAGATAAATTAAAATCTAGTTGTTGTTGGCCCCAAAATTTACTTTTTATAACCCCAAAACCAAAATTTGTTGAAATATTTCAAAATAATTACAGATGGTAGTAGCTTTGACCTTATTGTTAATTTCTTTATCTTTTAAAAATCATTTTCTGAGTTTATCCAAATCAGCATTTCTAATCACTGAAAAAAAAATCCCAACTGTGTCTTTAAGAAATGGAATCTGGTCCTCAAAAATGATGCATGCAAAGTATACATTTTTTCTTAGAACTATTATGTATGGATTGGTCCATTAATTTGTGGGATTAATTGAGCAGGATATAGTATTTTAGCTGGGAGTAATTGTAGTATTCATTTAGTTCATTTTCTTTTTCCTGTTTAAAAAAGATGATGGATGGTCCAAATCTTACTTGAAACATCTAATTATTTGTAAGTGTTGATTCACTGAAGATAAAGCAATTCTGAAGATACTATCTAATGAAGAATTTGCAATCATTCTTGTTTTCCCTAGGACGCTATTTTTTAGTCCATTTTACTTCAATAGACTATGGAGTTGATACTGCAATGCTCTTCTTAGACTATAATAGGCTTTGAAAAGGATAGGATTGTACTTATTAACAAGGCTTACAATATAATGAATATATAGAGTCACAAACTGTAGTTGTAAGCAAAATGGGACGCTAATACTTCAGTGAAAGAGCAAAAGTGTCTGGCCAATACAGTGTCATTAATCTGTTCTCTTTTTCTCCTTCCTTGCTTTTCTTCTTTTTCTACAATAGAAGTGGAACAAAAAGGTAATTAAATACCTTTCACCTCTTTTTAATTATGGGATAAAATATTTAACAGTCTAATGCTTTAGTTGAAATTCTTTCGCCCTTAATTTTTACCATTTTTAACTTGTTGGCTAAAGTTTAGTTTTTTTGCTGTTCCGCAGTGCTGTCTAATGTTATCTCCCTTTTGCTACAAAGGTCTAGTAATGCCATCTTTCTTTTCTAAGAATTTTGTAAGATAGAATTTCTTTCCTCATAAAGCAATTTACAAGACCATATCCCCCCAAATCCTTGCCAAAATGGTGCACTTCAGCAGTTCTTCAATTCAGTATTCCCAAAGCATCACTCAAGTGTTATTTAAAGATTAACTGCGAAGTTTAGTTAAGTGTTTTAAAAAGCAAAGTACAATATATTATCATATGCAGAGATTACCATTGGCAATTTGTTATTTAAACATTTTTTTAAAAAAAATATTACAATATAAATTCTGAACCCTGTAAATCATATCTCAGCTTTGACTAGCATAATTCGTTAATTCTTCTGTATTTCATAGTATATTTTCCATTAATCAATGGGAAAGCTTTGATGCAATCTTTCACCATTAGTCTTTCACCATTCTTGTTCCTTTCACCATTAACAGTTCTCAATTTCCATGGCTGCATCTTCTGTGTGTTTGCATAGCTGGTACCCAGACCTTTTTGCTCTGTAAAATGATGTGCTGTACTTGGTTTGTTTCTCTCTTACATGCTTTTAGTATTTACTAAGTTGCTAAGTAATTTTTATTTGCTTCTTACTAGTATCTGTTGAGCTTATAATTTCAAAAGTAGAGCATTTGCTGAAGAGTTTTAAAATACGAAAGAAATGATTTTTTAAAAATCATCTTTCTATATTAAAAAAATACTCACATTCATTCTGGTGTCTAACAACCCAGAATGTCTTAAGAGATTTCACTTTGTTTTGTACTTAAATACGCCAGGACTTTCCAAAGAACATTGTCACATTTGGTAACCTGCTTTGTTTTCAACTGTTTGCCTCCCTTCAGTTTTCCTTTGCCCTGGACTACTAAAAGGAGTGTATCAGAGTGAACATTTATTTGAATCTGATCACCAGTCAGGAGCCTGGTGTAAGGATCCATTGCAGGCTTCGGACAAAATTTACTACATGCCATGGACTCCATATAGAACTGACACTCTTACGGAGTACTCTTCAAAGGATGATTTTATTGCTGGAAGACCAACAACAACATACAAGTTGCCACACAGGGTAGATGGCACCGGGTTTGTGGTGTACGATGGGGCTTTATTTTTTAACAAAGAACGAACCAGAAACATTGTCAAATTTGATCTACGGACAAGGATAAAAAGCGGGGAAGCCATCATTGCCAATGCTAACTACCATGACACTTCGCCTTACAGATGGGGAGGCAAGTCTGATATAGATCTGGCCGTGGATGAAAATGGTCTTTGGGTGATCTATGCAACAGAGCAGAACAATGGCAGAATAGTAATTAGTCAGCTGAACCCTTACACCTTGAGGATTGAAGGGACATGGGATACGTCCTATGACAAAAGGTCAGCTTCCAACGCTTTCATGGTCTGTGGTATTTTGTATGTAGTAAAATCCGTATATGAAGATGATGATAATGAAGCAACGGGAAATAAAATAGACTACATTTACAACACTGAACAAAGCAAGGAGAGTGTTGTGGATGTTCCTTTTCCAAATTCATACCAGTATATTGCAGCTGTGGATTATAACCCAAGGGACAACCTTCTCTACGTGTGGAACAATTACCATGTGGTTAAATACTCTTTGGATTTTGGACCCCTGGACAGCCGGACAGGTAAGATGGTTTAATTAATTTGTCATTTTACTGTGAGCCTGTGCTTTGTAGCATTAACCCGTGTCATGGCTTGGAATACAGATATGGAAGCAGGGCACTGGCTAAATTGGAGGCCTTTTGTTGACTCAAACCATTTCCTGTTCTGTTGCACACTGGATCTTAGTTCAAATATACTTGATGACAAGAATTCGAAGCCTGCTGTTTCTTTTACTCTCAGCTAACCGGTTGGCTGCTTTGTAGCCCTTTGCCGAAACTGTGCCTTAGGGCCAAACTGTTATTTTATATCATTAAAAGCAGTTCCATGAGTGGCTAATTTGGAAGAGAGCCATATTTGGAACAGGTGTTGACTCCCAGTAATGACTGGCAGAATGGAAACAGCAAGACAGGAACCTCACTGTTAATTCCACCAAACCATGTTTTTGTTTTTGCAGGCCAAAACATACTATAGCAGATTCGAAGGTAAAGGTTTGGGGCCTCTACCCTCCCATGATACCCACTAGTTCTGAATCACCATTTGCCAAGACTTAAATCCTTCTGTCCATACTGTCAGGCAAAAGGAGGTGACATATTCATGGCTCGGAGACAACTGTGGTTGCAACCTCTAGGCCAGTGATGGCTAACCTTTTGAGCTTGGTGTGTCAAAATTCACAAGAAAACCTAGCTTAACTCGGGTGCTGTGTCACTTCCAGAAATATCCATAATTTTGTGATATTTGTAGCTCCAGTAAGAAAGTTATATTTTTGATATATGTATTTGATTAAAAGCAAAAATAAATAATTCTTTACATTTGCTCAATCTTCAATTGAAAGTTGGTATTTTGTACACTTCAAGAACAAGCAAGCACTACATGCCCACGTGCCAGGGTGACAAGGTGTGTCACCTAAAAGGGCTTGGCGTGTCATCTGTGACACGCGTGTCATAGGTTGGCCATCACCGCTCTAGGCAGTAGTGGCAGGTAGTGATAGCTACTACTTAAACTCATTGGATAGAAAGAAAGACATAGAAAAGGAAATGGTCTCGGGGTCAGAAGAAGTTAGGTAATTCTAGTTGAAGCATTATAAGATTGTAGTTCTATTCAAATCCGTATGGAAATTGGTCTCATTGGCCTGATGGGAATGAGGAAAGTTCTCCTGCACCTTGAGTGATTGCATAGAAGAGGTAATTTCAGCAGAAGTAACTCATTGTGCAAGTGACATCTGCTGTTGTTTCTTCTGTGCAACTATTAAAGGTGTGGAAGTCTTGTCCTTCTTGTTTTTGGAAACCCTAGCCAGTTCTGTATTAAAGCGTAAGTGAAGAAGAAAGGGAGAGCAGACTCATTCTCTGAGCTGCTAGGCATGGTGGGCCATTGTTGGCTTTGCCATTATTGGCCTGCTTTTCCTGACTGTTTGTAGTGGTTAGAACATAGGAATTCAGAGCTGGTTTTGTTCAGAGATCCAGAACTCGTTTTTGGCACCTCTAGCTTAAAAGATCAAACTAAGAAAAGATCCCAGTCTGAGAACCAGAAAAGTTATTGTCCTCCATAACTGTCCTTATTATACAGTATTAGATAGGCCAGTGATGAGTATAGGCAACAGAGTATTCTCATAAAATCAATTTGTGATTTGGTTTAGGTATATTAGAGTTTTATCTGTGACATTTGTTGATAAATGTGGTGTGTTTTTTTGCAAACAGACATCTACAGTATTGCTTGTAGTAGATTGGCTCACTCTTGCTAATTTTAAGGATAAGGAGCAAATCCCACTCAAATCCACACAATAGAACCTTGACAGACACTGCAGACAAGCATGTGGTTTTGAGGAGCTGTTTTTCTCAAGATGGGATCTTGTTTTAAAATGGTACATAGAAAGCAGCAATGTCAACCACTTTGATTTGTCTGATATCAAATGGCATAAATGACTAGCAGTTTTTCTTAAGTGCTGCATAATTTATGACCCAATTTTTCTACCAGCCTTTGCTAGAGACAAAGAAAAGGTGGTCCTCTTCAATTCACAAAGATACGTGGGTTAGAGGACACCCTGTAACCAAGTGCGTAACTTTTTGGGTACATAGATTAACCAAAAAAACACAGACTTGAAATGTATAAAATGGCACAAGCCATTTTTCATGCGATATTGTTGCTGCTGTTCCTTCCTACTGTATTGTTTTACTTTTTTAGACATGGCATGTAATAGCATTCTGTTTTGTGTGAGAGAGATAGTGAATTATAAAGATTTTATTGTTGGTTGCTGCCCTGCACTCTCTGAAAGTTGGGTTGGATATAAGAACAATGAATGAATGAATGAATGAATGAATGAATGAATGAATGAATGAATGAATGAATGAATGAATGAATGGTAATGCCAACAAACCTCTACATTGAAAGGATTCAAGATGCAACTTTAAACTGTTTCGTTCTTCAGAATTCTTTTCATATCTATTCCTTTCCCAAGTGTTTGGTTCTGTCATTGGGACCACTCAGTGCTCTATTTTCCTAAACATATCTTGGATAGAGATATTAGTGGAGAAGTGTCAGCATCAAGCACATTTTCAAATCTGCTTATTTATTAATGTAGTTTTTATCCTTTAAAACAGTATCTTGAGTACTTTGATTTGATCTCTGATCTCTGATTTTGCAAAAGGCTCATGGTTTAAGGCAAGTTATTACGTAAAGCCATCACGGAATATGAATGGATTTAATTCATGATTTTAAAAAAATGGATAAAGAATGTTGCCAAATTGCCAGATTTCTCATGAGATCGAAGGTAACGATCAATGCAGCTGAGCAAGGCGCCTGCACCCTCAGCAAAGTTGTTCTATATCATAAAGAGCCATGTACAGGGGAAAAATCTTTTTGTGCCAGATGATGAGTTGTCTACAATAAGATCCTACAAACATTTGTGGATTGCTTTTCATTTAGGATACCCTGAAGAGGGGATTATGGTGCTGTCAATGCCCATTAAAACTCAAAAGTGGGATTTCTTATGCCCATCCAGGCAGTGGCCGTCTTGGCATCCTTCTGCACATCTCCCTTGTGCACAGTTCCACAGCTGGAATGTCATGAGCTCAACATCGATACAATATGCAGTTGCAGCCCCTGGCATTTATATTTGAAATCACAAATTGTACCTGCAAACATTAACCACTGATGTCCTGGAATCCCTGCCGTCCCTGCATGTTTGGGAAGGACAGAGTTTTGAACAAAATGCTTCAATTTGCCCCATCCCTGTGACTGAGTTTATTTGATCTTTCCATTGGGGCTGAATTTATGCAACTATCCATAGGGAAAGCATGGCATAAATACAGAATGCTACTTCATCTCCTCACATCCATCATTGTTCTCTTGCATGCTGGGAGAGGATAGATGGTGATAGCAAGTCTACTGGGAGGTCCTCTAGTGTCTTGGACCTTAGCCAGTTGTCTGATTATTCTGATCCATAACTCTGCACTTGTCATAGCATCCTTCAGGCAGCTACCTCCTCCAGTTAACAATAATCATCCCTGCCATCTAGTCTTGGTGGGCCCAAAGTATCTATGCAGATGGGATGGCAAAAAAAAAAAAAGGTGGGAGATCTTTGCTGTCTCTCCTCACTTCAGTACAGTTTCCTTGCTTGGAAGAGGTAGGTGAAAAGAGCAGCAACACAGAAAAGCAGAACCAGTGAACTCTGTGACCCTAGGTGTTGAGATTGGATACCTAGGTGAGGCAGGGGCTTCAAGAGGTGTCCAATGATGCTTGTATTGGTGGAGAAGAGCAGAATACGGCCCTGAGTTTCTGTGGAATTACTGTTATCATTTTGCAGTGTAGAGGAAGCTACTGGAGGTGAGCGGAAATATATATAACAGGTAAGGAGATGAAAATTAAGCCAGAACTGGCATCCATTCATAATAACATTGATGCATTTTCTATATTGCAGAATGAATTACAAATTTTATGATTTACAAATTTTATTTGGGTGCCTGTGCATCTGTGGTCTCCCAAGAAATCTCTGACATCACTTAATTTCGGATAGATGGTGAACCCATCACCAATATATTTACTATTTAAAATAATGTAGATTCCACCAATAAATATTTCCTTTGTTATTATACTTTTAACTACATGCACATTTTCAAGCTTCATTAATTTTTTGCTGCCTCTAGACTGATGTTTTCAGGGCAGAAATAAAATAAGCTAATTGCTGTGCATCTGAATATAATTTATTATTGATTCTGATAATTGTAAGGGTAACTGGGAGATTATAACAGTACTGAAGAGACTTGCTGTAACCTGTACATTTGACCCAAGCAAAAGAATTACATTGGTAGAACAACAGATCAAGAGAAACCGAAAAAAGGATTATAGACTGGAAATAGGTCACTGAAGACCACTGCAGCACCGCTATTATGAGAAGGAGCATTATATTAAACAAAGAGTCTGTTACTACACAAGCTAGTCTTAAGAGAAAAGCCTTGAAAAGAAGGAAGACATAATTGATATGAAAACTACTTTAGACATGGGTACTAGACGTTCTCATGACCAGAAATCTTAAGAACTAAAGGTTAGTTTTGACAGACACATAGGTAAACAGTTGATGCATAGGGAAAGAAAATTAACTAGGTGAATCTTCAAGCAGAGACTGGACAGCCATCTGTCTGAGATGGTTTAGGAGATCCTGCCTTGAGCAGGGGGTTGGACTCGATGACCCAGGAGGTCCCCTCCAACTCTACCATTCTATGATTCTATGATTCTTAATCATAAAGCAATCTTATTCATTGAATTGGAAGAACACAAGTACAGTACAGTATACCAATTTTATTTACCATAACAGAACTGTATTGGGTATTTAGCAAAAATGATAAAATAACCCTAGTGGCAAGTAGAGAAAATGTTGAGTGGGTATGTGGTGAATTTACAGTGTTTAGAGCCAGAGTGGAAGTGTTTTCCTGGGTTCGAGAAGTGCAAGTAATTTAGGGTGCTTCTGCATCTGCTGCCGAGAAACGGATTTAAGAAAATCCTTTTCCCAGTGATCCGTGTTCCTAAGGATCCGTCTGAAATAGGGACAAATCCTTGGAGGCCTCCCGTGTCTCCACGTGCACGGGGAGGATGGATTCAGCCAGCCAGATCCCCTGGGTGCTACGCAGAGGCTGCAGCACCCATTCCAAAGGGGATTCAGCCTCCTGTGCCACCAATGCCACCGCCAGAGCCATGGGACTAGAGCATGCAGTTGCTAGTCACCACACATTTCCGCTGGTGCGTGGCATGCCGGGAAGGAGGCAGACCTGCCTGCTTCCGCCCTCCCCAAGGTGGTGGCCACCAGCACATCCAACCCCTCACCTCTCCATGGGCAGAAGTATCCTGCTTCCGAACGGATTGAGGTGAGGGGCTAGATCGAGACCTAATTTGGGGGGTCTTTCGGTGGCAAGACCCCATTAAGAACAGTTCTTGTGCACCAGTGTGTGGAAGCAGCCGCCGCGAAGAGTCTCAGATCCGGCCTCCAATGCGGAAGGTAAGTCTTATATGTGTTCTGTATGTGTCTTACATGTGTTCTTAATGGGGTTTCCGCAGCCAGTGCGGAAACACACATAGAGCCAGTCAGAAAGTGTTGCTAGGTGAGCTGAGGAAAATTTGAAGCTGTAGTTTGAGGCAAAGAAATGAACACTAGCAGCTCAGGAACAATGGCTGAGTGGGCTGAGGCATTTTCTCACAGTGATTTGTATCTCCGTGGCTAGCAGACAAATTCTCACTACATCTCTCTTCATTGAGATCTAATGTATTGTTCCAGTGGTCAGTTGAGAATCAGCTTCACCACCATTCCCTTTTTCTTCATAAAATGAAGAAGTTTATTTTAAAAGCCTAAATAAAGAAGGGACTACAGGGGAAGAAGAAGGCAGGGAAAATGCAAACTTTAGATGTCTCTGGATGGGCTTATAGTGTTATGGCTAATTGTGAGTCTTGTACACAGACACAACTATCAGCTGTCTGATTTGAACTTTCAAATGAATCTCCCAAAAGAGCTACATGTGATAGAAGTTCCCAGTTTTCTGACAGCCTTCTCATGAAGGACCAGGAGTTAGCTGAGCTGCCTCACCTGTCAACGAAAAGAGTCCAGAGACCTTGGGGTGATAATTGGCCAATAATACTCTTGGACACAGTCAAAACAAGAAGTTATTCACCAATAATTTGGTCCATTCTAACAGACTACACCCCAACCAATGCTAGGTAAAGCTCCCGAGATCAGGTTTGCCCAGACCTTTACAATGGGACCACTCAGTAGCCTCATAGATAAGAGAGACCACCTGAATCTCTTCTCTGTCCAGCAGTAATTTCACTTCATGGAGCTCAGCACTTGAGGGAAGTGGGTGCCCGCTCATCTGCATTGCATTCACACACACACCCCACACATCATAAACTCTCATTTTTATACCCAAAAACATATCCCGAGAATACAGTATGTTTCTTGAGATGTTGCTAGAAAATATTTCTAACCAAAGGGAAAAAAAACTCTACCCTTCAGACTACTCTAGAATGTCAAATAGAGGTGGTAATTAAATCTGGTATGTCCAGAGAAGTCTGTTTTATACCTGAATGTTGCATCCCCTCACCCATTGCTGAAATATTTGATTATTTACACAGAGGGTGCGTCTTCATGGCATAGTTATCTCGAATTCAAAACGTTT
>MTQE01002560.1:8397059-8459032 GCA_014337955.1 Aspidoscelis marmoratus | reverse complement strand
TAATAATAATAATAATAATAATAATAATAATAATAATAATAATAACAATTGTCATATTACTAGGTACTTCCTTAAAAACTAGCTCAGAGGAATGTTTTGATAAACGTATTTTCTAAGAGAAAGGTAAAAGTGTGAGGGGAAAAAAGAGTTAACTAGCTGTGAATATTAAAATAAATCCTTGTGTGTAGTTCAAACAGGGGTTGTGATGCTGGGCCCCTCCCAACACTCCTTTGCAGTCAAGTTGTCCGACTCCTATTAACCCATTTTTGCATTTTGTTTGCTGTCAATCAAACTAATGTGGTACAACCATTAGATGCACCCAGGTCTGTAAAACTGAGCAAGCTAGGATGTGAATAGCAAAAAGCCTGGGATAAATGAGGGGTATTTTCCCATCCCAGCTTCCCTGCTGCAAGGCCAAACTATTTTTAAAAATGAACTAATTTTTGTTCCCATAGTGCCTTACAATATCCTAATGAAACATGGCTGTAGGATTAAAGACAAAAGAACAATCAGTATTCTAGACAAGTCGGGGGGGGGGCAGAATATCTTGCATATAATCAAGAAAGAAAGTGGCCCAGACTAAAATAGAGTTTCAATATTATTGACCAACTCTCTGGTCATGAATTTCAATTGTAAATTTATGTTGGGCTGTCCTGTAAATAAAGGACTAATAGGCTCTCATGGCACACTCACAAGGGTTGCCTGGTTTCCGCTCACAACTGTGGCTCTTCAAGGTCTCCACGTTCTGCTGCAAAGCTTGCAGATGGAAACTGGGCATGCATGAGACATACTGAGCCCCAAGGGTCTCTGGCATCTTGAATATAAATCACAAAATAATTTAAATGCTGGTTGTCATTTTGATAAGGATTTGGTAAACTTCATGCAGTATAATATGATTGGCTGTCTGCTGTTTGCTGGTGATAAAAAAAGGTTAGAGCCGGATAAATAAGCCTGGCCCAAGTCTGAGTTCAGCAGTCCATCAGATTAGTTAATTAGCAAGGCTTCCTCCACGCTCTGGCTGGTTGAGTTCCCTGGCAAGATGGAGACCATAGGCAATTCTGAGAAGTGAGTTTTATCGGCTGGTCTTGATGAGGATGCCCTCTCTCAGCAAGAGTGATTTTGGAGGTGAGTGGTTCTCCTTGATTTCATTCTGCTGCTGGCCTGCTGGAGCCCAAGCACCTTTCCATGGCTCAGAGTTCCATGTTCTTCAGGGCTGATATTGGGCCATATCTAGTGATCTAGTCCAAGATTGGAGGAGTAACCAATGGTTTGTGCCAAACTTCATTGGCTTGGAATTGAGTTTGCTGGTGAGGCTTTTTAAGCCAGATGCCCAGAAGCAACACACTCCTAGTGCCACTTCCAAGAGCCCAGCAAGATTGTGCCAGGCTCCTCATGCTTAGTGGATTGGCCCAGACACTGTCATCCACATGCAAGTGGTGGAATTGTTTACTGCCAGGGAATGCTTCAAGCAATCACCTATTGGAGCAAACTACAGTGTCATTTTGTTGCCATAGACTTGTCTAGTGACACATCCATGCAGACATGGATACCCTGGTCCACAGTACGGAAACAGCATTCTTCAGGGGCTGATGGTAAAGAGCAGCAGCCCTGCATAGATGCAGCCATAATGTGTACATTCTACTAGTATCAAGACGGGGAAAGCCTTGTCCCAGTTCTTACTGTTACCTTTGAACATCAATATGAAGCTAGAATGAACATCTTCTAGAATCTGAAGTTGCTACAGATTTTGGTTATGTTCTTGGCTGTGTGATACAGAAGAGTATGAACTATAACATCAATTTGTAGTGTTTTACAGTGACTGCCAGTAAGTAACTGAGCCAAATTAAGATTCTAGTAATGTTTCCTAAAGAGTTTGAGCTATGGGACTTTTTTGATATCTACTACCTTTTGCTTTTGAGATAAACTGTAAGGACAACTGACAGAGATTCAAGATTTAAAGGTTTAAAGCAGTTTTAAAAACTATTTTATTTTTGTCGTATCATCCCAAATATAAAACTCCCTTCCCCTGGAATTGAGAATATACTTCATAGAAGCTAAAGTTCAGGAAGGGGTTCAAATACGTAGCTCTATACGTTAGCTTTTCATCAGTCCCTTGAGCTTTCTACTGTCTTGCTGTATGTCAGTGAGCTCAGCAACTCTGTCTTTCCAGTTGATTGGTTCTGATTCTTTTTCCCAGGCTCTTTGCCTTTCAGCCTTTTGCTTCTTTTTTCATGGCCTGATTCAGTCTATCTCAGCATTTTGGTCTATTCGTACTGAGCTGGATTCAAAATCTTCCCAGTGCTAAAGTCCATTCAAAAACTAATTAATACTGAGGAGGGCTTCAAATTTAAATCTACACCTGAAGATTATAAACTGGCTAAAATATCTCAATTCCATATCTTCTGATCCAGTCAGTCAATTCCAGGTAATCCCTGCCAAAAGCAAACCATGGATCAGGACCATGAGGCAGAATGGGATAGGGCTGGGGTGGGAGTTTCAACTTTACTCATCAGCCTTCAAAGAATCACTCCTTAAGCCACACATACAGGATAAATTATCCTCCCATCACAAAGTTAGACCTTTGCTAGTATTCTAAGTAACCTTTACCTCGGATTCTTTTTTACACACCCCAAATTATTACAAGCAAAAAACATGAGCCTCAGTCTTGTGAATAGATCACAGCCTCTCGACATATTTCCATGCTAATTAGATAACCAAAAGCATGCAGGTGCCTTTCTTATAGCTTCACAGCTAACTGAAATGAACATACAAAATACAGTGCACCAGAGTTTTGGTCTTCTGAAATTTCATTTCTTGCCAAGTTCTTAAAGAATTCCACATGTTTGGCTTTTCTGGTGTTATTTGATCTATGTAAGAGGTTGCCAGTTAGGACCTAGCACTTCATTTTCCTCAGGCTCTTGAAATGGCTAAAAAAAAAATGAATGTTTGAGGGCGTTCTCATCTCAAGACCACCTCTTACCATGTACTCTAGGATTTGGAAGAGTTATTTGTTTCATGAGACTGGGAGAAAAATTGCCTTAAGGGTCCTTCATGCTGTACTGTTTTCATAGGTGCCTTTGACTCTCGAACATTCTTGCTTCCAATTAGGGATCTAGGAAGTCTGTTACTAAATCTTTCAAAGGAGGTGGTGTAGCCTTTGTCAGTATTTATTCCCTAGAGAAGATGGTTATGGAATCAACCAGGGGAAAGGGGATCCTAGAGTTGATTCTAAGTAATGCTCAGTATCTGGTACGAGATGTCACTCTGGCTGATCCAGTAGGGAACAGTGACAACAATGCAACTTCCAACTTAAATACAAACAGTTAAGTTGTTGATTTTAAAAAATAACACAGAGACCCTAAACTTTAACAAACAAAACTTCCCTAAAATTAAGAAACTAGTAAAAAAAAAAAAGAAAGAAATTGAAAGGGAAAGTTAGAATTTAGTCGCTCCAAGTTTCACGGAGAGTGCTTACAAATTCAACAATGAAGGCTCAATAGGGATGCATACCCAAAGGAAGAAAGGGAATTTTCAAGTCCAAGAGGAAACCAGTGTGGCTTATGAGTGAAGTACAGGAAGTCATTAAAAGCAAGAAAAGACTTTTTAGAAAATGGAAGGCTTGTTCTAATGAGGAGAACAGGAAGGAACATAAATTCTGTCAGAACAAATGCAAGGCAGCAATCAGGATGCTGAGAAGGATTTTGAAGAGCACATTGCTGAAAACATCAGAAGAAATAATACAAACTTCTTAAAGTACATCAAAAGTAGGAATCTAACCAGGAAAGCAGTGAGACAGTTAGATGAAAACAGACAGAAAGGGATAATTAAAGAGGACACAGAGATGGTAGACTAAATGAATGCTTTGCCTCTCTTTTCACTGAGGAAAGCAGCAGTGGTATGCCTGTCTTTTCAGGGAGTGAGTGAGTCCAAATAATTAAATTGGATAGAGGTAATCCTGAAGGAAGTTCTCACTTGTCTTAATAAACTAAATGTTTACAAATCACCAAAACCAGATGGCATTCATCCAAGAGTTCTTATAAAAGCACATATGTGAAGTTGCCAATCATCAAGCAAAAATTGATAAATTTTCTCTAAGATTACACTCTGTGCCTGAAGACAGGATGGTAAGAAATGTAACACCAATCTTCAAAAAAAGGATCTGGGGTGGGCCAGGAAATTACAGACCAATCAATTGAACATCATTTGTGGGTAAAGTGATGGTAAAGTTGCTGAATAAAACTACTTAGCAACAATAGTAATAAATGGACAATTCTCAGAGTGGAGGGAAGTAAAAGGTGTTATCCCCCAAAATACAATATCACGCCCTGTTCTTTTTAATGTATTTGTAAATTATTTAGATAAAAGGTAAACAGTGAGAAAGTGAAGTTTTCTGATGATACTAAATTATTTTGGGTAAAAACTTGGTGAGTGCAAAATGAAGCACATTGGGGCAAAGAACTTCAATTTATATCAGTTGATGGGGAGTGAGGAATCTTGGGGTTCTGGTAGACAGCTCAATGAAGGTGTTGGGTAGAACTAGAAAAAAAGTACAGAAAGGGGCCTTGAAAAATGGTATTTATGAGGTCATCATGTTGTATTGCACAACACTAGAACCAGGACGTTTTCTTTGAAGCTGATTGGCTGGAGAATTAGGACTGACAAGAGAGAGTTGGGGAGGGGTGTGTAGACCCCTGCCCAATGCCTTCCTTTCCTATTGTATTTTAAGCCTGTAAAATGCTTAATCTGTAAGATATGGCTTGGCGTTGGCAGGCAATCCCCCTTTACCCTCTTTCTGTGTCTTCAAAATTAAAACAGAAAGGTTTTTCTTGCTGGCAGGCTCCTTGCCTTGCCACTTTGTTTCTAACATTTTTAAAGGTACAGTACTCCTTTGCCAGTCCCCTCAGCTACTGTTTCCACTCAGAGACAGCAGTCTAGGACTCTTTATAAAGGTTAAACGAATACTGGTTTTATTGTAACAGACTTTTTGAAGAACACAGTTTTTGACTTCACTTTAAACAAACAGCAGAATTCTCTTTTCTTTAAACTGACAACTACAACTCAGGACTCTTTTCCCTGCTCTTCTCAGAATAGCTTAGAGCCCGATTCCCCCTTGTTAACCACCCTCAGGTCAGTTAACCCCAGGTAGAGAACCTAGAACAACTGTTGACTAGGCCTTTATAGCTTCTCTCTCCATGGATGCTGAACCTTGATTGGCTATTCCTGGAGTGGACTTCCCCCTCCCAACTGGAATGAGCAAGTCACACCTTCATCTGACTTGACAGCTTCCCTAGCTAATCTGATAACTAGACCTGGGGTTCCTCACAAGGGGGTACTCAGAGGGTCTATGGAATTTACTATCAGGAGGAGTGGTGACAGCAACAAGCCTGAATAGTTTTAAGAAACGGCTAGAGAAATTCATGGAGGACAAGTGTATTGATGCCTAGATACTGCTACCAAGTTGGAGAGACATACAGGATGCTTCTAAAGGATATTTGTAAGGAATCAAAAGCAGGTGAAGGTATTGCTTTTGTCTTCTGTGTGCCAGTTTGATTTAGTGGTTAAGGAGCTGGACTTTTCTCTGGAATACCAGGTTTGATTCTGCACTACTACATGAAGCCAGCTGGGTGACCTTGGACTAGTCACAGCTCTCTTCTGAGCTCTCACAGCCCCACCTACCTCACAGGGTGTTCTGTTGTGAGGAGAAGAGCAGAAAGCTTTGGCAGCTGCTTTGAGTATCCTTAAATGGATGAGAAAGGTGGGGTAGAAAAACCAACTCTTCTCCTTCTCCTGCTTGTGAATGTCCAGAAGCAATTGGTAGACCACTGTGTGAGACAGGATGATGAACTAGATTAATTGTGGCCTCATTCAGCAGGGTTGCTTTTATGTTCTTATATTGCCACTGAAACTGTTCAGCAGCCTTGTGTCAAGGATGATCTCCATGTTCGCATCCTCATTTTTTTTTCATGTTCTGAGAAGTAATATTAGTGCTTTCCTCTCTCCATTGGTTTAAGGATTCTTTTGATTGTGCAACACTCATTTCAGTTATTTGCATTTCCATTATAAATCTATTTTCAAAACTCAGATTTAAAAATGTATTTTGGGGCTATGTGAGTGAATGTGGTGAGATTAAAGATGAAAGTTTTCCCTGCTGTTCCAAAGAAATTGAGCTCATGTATCCTCAAGCTAAGGGAGCTTCACTTTCATTTGGCTCTAAGGCTTTTGACTTTACTTATTCATTCATTCAGATTTGCATACTCCCTTGTGCCCAAGGTGGTCGACAAAAGATAAAAAATGTAAAGTAAAATAACACAAAACAAATACAAAAAAAGACCCTGATTTATTCAGTTAAAAGTTCTCATCGAAATCCTGGGTAAGCAGAAAAGTCTTAGCGAGGCACAAAAATGTAAGGTGAGTGGGCATCCAGCAGGCAACCATGAAGAAAGCCAGTTTGCAGACTGCTGATCCTGTCAAAAAAGGAGAGATTTGTTTTGTGTGTTTTTATTTATATATTGTTCGTTACATAATATTAGGCTGTTGCATTTCTTAAGAATTAAAAAATAAAATTTGACTAGGAAAAAAATAGAGGCCTTTGCCAACATGTCTTCACTATTAGTTGGGTGAATATGGAGTAGGGACCCCAAGTTGTTTGGGTCTTAGCAGGATATAGGAAGGACTTGCAGAGCTTTTACAACTAATATGATTTGCATACAGCCAGAAACTCCCATCAGTAGTCAGTCTTCTGTACGTTGGAAAACCCTCTCTCATCTGCTTATGGAATGAATCAGAATATTTGTTAATAATTCTGAGTAATATCCATAACAATCTAATGTTAGCTTTAAAAGTAGGTTTAAACTAGTGGTCAGTACCACAGCTAATACCAAGAAGACTTTAAATAGGAAGTACAGAAATAGAATCAACATTAAGGGTGTCTGTTGTGGGGAGAAGAATAGCCACTTTGAGTCCCCTTAAATGGGTGAGAAAATCGGGGTAGAAAAGCCAACTCTTCTTCTTCTTATTCAGTACTTAGTCTTATTATGTGTTTTACAAAGTGACAAAAATGTTTCAAAATGGAGTGGTTTTTTGCAGTAATTGCTCTATAATGTATGATGGCACTAATATGCTGGTCAAATTTGCACAGATTCCTGCCTTACCATCATTTGCAGGGTCAGAAAAAGTGCACTGCAGATACAGGATAGGTAAGCATGAGCTGCAATGAAATTTCACAAATATTCTGAAATAAACAACAACAACAGTTGTAACTCGTTATAAAGTTTCTTAATTCATGGTTTCAGTTATGCACAGTAAGCAATTTACCTTATATATGAGTCCTGAGTCTCCATTATGAATAGTTTGGTTCCAAAACAATTGAGTCAGAAAGTTATCTGAATCCATGTGGATAGTTTTAAGAAAGGAGGACAGGTTGCTCCAGGGCTTCTAGAATAGATGCCTAGGTACTGCCTCCAGGTTGGAGAGACATGAAGGATGTCTCTAAAGGCTATTTGCAGGGATTTGAGAGCAGTTGAAGGTTTCGCCTTTTTGCTTGAAATGCTCATAAGCAATTGGTGGGCCGTCATGCAGGACAGTGTGCTAGACTAAATGGGCTGTTGCCTGATCCAGCAGGGCTCCTCTTATGTCCTTCAGTTACACATGTTAATGAGAAGGGCCTTTGAGATTTACCCATGTTAGTGAGGTTCTTTGAGATTTAGTGAGTTGGACTGCTGCTGAGTTCTGTGTCAGAGGTAGGAGCCATCCTTCTTTATCCTGTTCTGATGTGTGGCGTTTCAGTGCCTGAGAAATCCCGCCAGGGGACCTATGATGTACTGCAGGTCAAATTCAGGAAAGTCCGGAAGGGCAATATTTCACTCCACATGAGATGTTGCCTGGGTTGGTACTCCTATGGTCACTATGAATCCCAATTAGCTTTCCTCCACTGATTTGTTTTGAAACAGAGCAGTCATGACAAAATAAAAAACAATTCAAAGGTAAGTTAGTGATGCTTTTAGAGGGCTCTCCCCTGACCTCATTCCTATCCTTCACCAGCCTGGAATTATTTTTCTTCACAGTTCGAGCAAGGTGAGTATGAACATAATCAATGTTTCTCCTATTATACTAGTTTGCCAAGATGGTGTTTAAGGGAAACTCAGAAGCATCTTATTCTGTATTTGCTATTCCTGGTTTGTATACCTAAGAAATTCCAGCCAAAGACTTGAGCATCAGTGCTTCTCCTCACTCTCATCATTTCTGTTATGGGACAAATGTTTAAAATATTTCTGTTGCAGATTAGGAATGCTTCATAAATTTTATCAATGCCAATTCTAATGCAAAGTGACGAGCGACCAGCATAATAATGTGTGGGTTGGAGCTTCAGCTGTCCACCAGATTTCACACTTCTAATATTGTGACACACTTCTCGGCACTCTAAATGTATTAAAATAGACGTTTCAATATGTATTTAAAGATAAAACATACATTTGCACAGGTGTATTACAATGTTAGTGAAAAATTAAAATCACAGATCACTGTCAAAAGTGGAACCACAGTTAAGAACACAGAGAAGTGGCACAGATGAGAACCTTTTTCATTCATCTTCAGTGTTTCTCAGAATGATAGATGTGCATTCTGTGATATGTTCTCAGTGGTATGTGTGCTTAATTCAAGAAAACAAAGATAGCCTGCAATTTTTTTACCTTTGACTTTTGCTCATCTTTGGCTTTGGTTTTTTTTTTCTGCTCTGCTTACACGTTATAGTTTCCTGCATTCTTTCCTAATGCTTATCACCTGAACTGTTACACACTGCTGCAGTGAAGAAAGCAATTCAGAAGTCTATTTTTAAGCTGGAACATGGGTGAGAGGAGTAGAGCAGAACCCTCTGTTATTGTTTTGCCTCACTGAAATGGAAATGCTCTTAGGGATGGGAATGCAGGAAGATAAGTTTTGGAAGAGTCCGTCATTCTGTGCTTTTCTCTTTTTTGATAAAATTATATCCTTACATACACTCTGATGTTTGCAAGTGAATGAAGAGTAAGCATAATTGCTCCTTTCCTGTCTAGTCCTTTTCTTCCAAGGTCCTCTGTTTCAGTATGGTAGATTGTGGCTATATTGTTATAAATGGTTTCATACCTATTTCCTCCACCAAAATCTAGTTTATGTCTCAAGGAGCTTTCTGTGTGCAAGGAGTATTTCTTAGTAAAATTCAGGTTGTGATCAGACACGGCAAAAATAGCATCTAAGGTGGCTTAGAGAAGGCTTGGAGATGGGATTGTTCACACACCAGTGTGCCCGTCCCTCCTCTCCTGAACATTCTGTGCTAGAAATGGTGGATTAGAGAAGGGTTGGGGACATGAGGGCCACACACTGTCTCTCTGAAGTATCCCTTTTGTTATGTCTGAACACAATCTCAGTCAATGAAATTCATAAACACAGAGAGATGCACACAGTTTCTTTGGAGCAGATAACATCCAAACATTCCTTAACTGCCTTATTATTATTTTTTAATGTTAGTAATTTTTTTTTACCTCATAATTTCAATCTCTGCTTGTCAGTGGATAGAAAAGTTAATTATTTTGCCTGTTTTGAAATGGAAGTCTATCTTTGATGCAGAGCTATTGTCACAAATAGGATGAAGTTTTCTAAAGCACTACACTCTGCCTTTTACCCAGTCCTTCACAGTTTCTTTCATGATATGCAGTTATTTATTCCATCAGGGAAATAGAAAAGAAAATATCACTTTTCTCTCAGAACCTGAGGGCTGCAAAGAAAGACAAGGGAGGGCTTGGACTTGAGGGAGACATCCTGTTCCCATTCTATTCTCGAAAAAAAAAATCTGATGACTTGAAAAGGAGTAATTTTTTTCCCTTTCAACATTTATTTCTGAGCTCAGCTTTCAATGAATACGGTGAGTTTTAATAATCTCTCAGACTGGTTCTTCTGCCTCCTGGAACTTTGCTAAAATACATTCCAACAGCCATTTAACAGAGTGTTTCTTTAGTTAATAAACAGTGAATCAAATCACGTTTTAATACAAAAGAAGGAAACTTCCTCTTCACTCAACGGAAAGTCTCTGGTTTATTAATACATAGTTCAGTAAAAATAAAATTAAGAATGTATTATAAGAAGACACTGAAGGAATACAGGATGAAACTGTAAGAAATAGTTATTGGTTACTTATTCTGCTAGATTTGAATTTTCTGGAATAAAGCATGTATATTCTGGAACTAAGTGACATCTGGATGAAGCTGTAAACCGAGAGAACTCCTGAGCACATGTGGGCATTGGCGCATATTGCTAATCCTTTTCCAGAACTCTTCCAGGTGAACTGGCCCAAGGCTATGAACAACAGCAGTCTCCAGCGTCCTTTGCTCCAGGATAATAACAGGCACCACACACAGGTAAGGGGGGGGGGGCACCAACTGTCTTCCACCTTTGTCCCCTCGCATTTCAAGCATATACAAATACTGTGTTTTCTCTCAAGTTTATTGATCTATTGTTCTTCTTCCCCAACAGCTGAGACCAGCAAAGCAAACCACTCTGCTCCCTCCTTCCACTGGTGCTGCTAGCAATGTATGGCCACCTTTCTCTTGCAGGAGCAGATCCAGTATCCACAGAGAATGACATGCTACCACCATGCTGGCAGCCACAGAACTACACCAAAGGGGAAGGGAGGGAAGGGGGATGAATGCCCAACATTTCGGCAGGCACACCAGAGAAGGTCCATTCAAGAGCACACAGGTGGGCATGTCTCTCCGGTCTCTCAGTCCCTTTGCCCTCCCATCATAAACACTCCATGTGTTTGCGGCAGTAAAAAGATTGTCTCTTAAACCTTTTGCTTGCCTCCTTTTATTTTTTGCAGTTTACCCTTTAAACAAACCAAAACAACCATGGAACTATCTTCCCGAAGGCAGACTGTGTCTAAAGGCCATCACACCCTCAACAGCACTGGTCTTAGTTGACATGGATGGCAAGCCTTTCATGCAGTGCCTATTAGTTGCCCTGTTGTTGTCTTCATTGCCAACTTTATCCTTCCTGCAGTGAAATAAAGATGACTATTACCATCACAGTTGTATTGTTTCTGTGTGTGTTTGGGGAATGCTAATAGACAAGGGTCCTGGTCACACAAGTAGTTGAGGATATCCTCAGGTCATCCTCAGGTTGTGTTACTCATGTTATTTTAATTAAATTTGTTTTCCAAGCTGGCCTACCCCAGTTAGATCATTCTAACCAGAGTCCTCATTCTTACAGGGCTCAGTCATGCTGGCATACCAGGCCATCTTCACTTCCTCTCAGTTGTGAGTGGAGGGACAGGCTAAAGGACACTGAATCGTGCTGTGATGGGTGGGTCCAATCTTCGGCCAATCGGCACGTGCAGAGTTCATGAGGCACCTCCCCTTCTCTCCTGAGTTTATGTGTATGATTCCTCTATCTAGCGTTTTTACCCAAATTTATTATTATTTTCAAAAATTGATCTCACAGAGAAGAAAAGCACATTAAAAAGGATGGTGGGACATGGAGCTGAGGGAGCAGGCTTAAAAAAGAACTGCAAACATACACTCTTGCCTCCCTTGAGTGACAGAGTGGCATCCAATAAGAAGGAAGATATATCCAACACAGTGAAAGGGGTGGAGAACCAAGAGTTCCATGGAGGAGGCTCAGGTCAATTGTGCAGAAAGTTGTGAGCAATGCAGCCCAAGGTGTGGACAGCCCGAGGACAACCTATAATGATCCAGGTGTGAACACAGCTGGTATGACCTCAGTTCAAATTAATGAATATGCCATCCTTTCTTAGACTTGTGTGACCAGGGCCAAGGTCAGAGGTAGCTCTGGATTTAGCAAAGTCCTAGGCAACTTGTACATGAATCCCCTGGAGTTGCTAGTAGTGGAATTTATGTCACTCCCTGCAAATGTCATGCCGGTTGATTGATCCTATTATCAAAACAGAAAACTAGGCAATCTGCAAAATGGCTCTTTTCTCACAGGGCTTCGTGCCTCAGACAATAGGAGCAAAACTCTACTGTAGCAGACCTTTGGAAGGGGCCTCACTGCCCTAGTCTGATTTAAGGTGCTTCCGCATTGGCCGCTGAAAAATGGATCTAAAATCTGTTTTTCGGTGATCTGTCCTCCCCCTGATCTGTCACAAATAATGACAGATCCGAAGGGCCCTCGCGCATCCACACGCATGTGGGAGAATGGATTCCAGAGGACGGATGGAATGATGCAACCGCACAGCACCCATTCCAAAAGTCCTCGGGCTTGCGCACCGGCAATGCCGCCCCCGGAGCTGTGGGACTGGAGCATCAGCTACCAGTCACCGCATGATTCCGGCGGCACCCGGCATTCAGGGGAAAGGCTTTGGAAGCAGGCAGTCCTACTTCCACCCTTCCCAACATGGCAGGCAGAGGGAATCCATCCCTTCACCTGGTCTTTCATGCTGAAATGCGGAAGCGGCCTCCGCAAAGGGTTGCAGAAGTGGACTCCAGTGCGGAAGCCGCTTAAGATAAGTGTTCTTAATCTGGCTTGGGGGAGAGTTAAAATGGTTTCCTCAGCTAGTGCAGAAACACCCTTAGGTAAGTTTTGTGTTTTCTGCAGGATTTAACACCAAAGTGAAAGGGAACAGGTTGCCTCCTGGTTGCTTTCTTCACCTAACTTTCTGAGTGAACTCACTTGCAATGCTGAGATGGCAGGGAACTAAGGGAAGGAGGCAAGGACAGAACTTACACGAGATTTCAAAGTTCTAATGATACAGTCAGCAATGAATGAACTAGCTTCACTTAGACTTCTTTTGATTGAACCCAATCAAACTTCCTCCATATTCATTAGCTTATCTGCACAGCCGTGCTGCTTCACAATACTACTAAGTCATCTTGAACTCCATTTACCTGTGCTGCCAATAAAATCATTGAGCTGTGTGCTTTTCTTCTGCAGAAGACATTCTGAACTAGAGTGTGGACAATAAATACTAGTTCAGTGTGTAAATACTGGTTGGGTGAAGATCCAGTGCCCCCAGTACAACACCCATCCTGAGAACAGTGTTATATAAGAGGAGCTCTGCTGGAACAGGCCACAGCCCATCAAGCAGAAGAAAAAAGGCAGAAGCTTCTCCTGCTCTCCACTCCCTGCAAATGGCCTTCAGAGGCATTCTGCCTGTCATTCCAACCTAGAGGCAGTACCTAGCCATCCATTCTAGGGATTTGCATGAATACTCGTAATATTCAAAATTCAGCCGAATTCGGACATTCAAACTTGAATAAAATGTGCTATATGAACGTTTC
The DNA here is from genome assembly GCA_014337955.1 of Aspidoscelis marmoratus. Taxonomy (NCBI): domain Eukaryota; kingdom Metazoa; phylum Chordata; class Lepidosauria; order Squamata; family Teiidae; genus Aspidoscelis; species Aspidoscelis marmoratus. The sequence goes on along the minus strand of MTQE01002560.1, from coordinate 8,445,767 downwards.
CAGTAGGAATAGTTTGGACATTCGTTAAGCTGGGAAAACGTATTGGATAAGTATTTATATCAGATATGTATTTGTGCGTATCAGATACATATCAGATACATATTTGTTCATATCTGATATGTATTGATAGTTCATATGAATATGTACAAATAGAGGCTTATACAATTTTACCACATTTGAATGCGATCTGTTTGTATTAGTACGGATCTTCGAACATTCAGTTAATTTCAAATTCAATGCCCCCCAAAATTCGTGCACATCCCTGATCCATTCTAGTAGCCATTGATCCATGAGATCTCCATGTATTTGTTGAATCCTTTCGTAAAACTCAATAACTCCTCTAGCAGTAATTTTTTAAAAAATATCAGTGTCATTTGTGCTGATATGCTTCTTTCTCAGGATCAGACTTTTTTTGTTTGTTTCTTTTGGAAAAGAGGAGAAAAAGACTGTAACTTTAACATTAAAATGTGTTCCTCGATGTTGGCTGTTTTGTGGTGGAAGCCAGATAATGGTCCTTCACTTAAAACCAGACATTCTACAAATTAGTTTGGACACACTAGTTATTCTAAAATAATTTTAGATCTGATGATCATTTAGATGAGCAGATGGAGGAAGCCTAAGACAAGCTGTTAAATTAATAAATGTATGGTGGTCCTTAATCAGGAGATTGGTCCATTTTCACATTTTCTCCAGATGATGTGTGTGGCCTGTCATGATTGCACCTGGCACATGGACAATGTGCAAATGCCTGCCATTATAATTGCATTATGTTGGGTATGATCATATGTAACACCACGTCAAAAAAAATCATTTAAAGTTCCCCTATCCAACAGAACAATTTGCTTCAAACACATATTAAATAGCGTACTAACAAAGCAGAGGCTTTGTTCATCAGTTTTTATTCCTCCTCACAGTATCTATTTTAAAAAATAAACTTGCTTTTTTGTGTTTTTATTGTGGCCAAAAGAAAGTCTGTCTATAATTTTTAGTAGGCAGGGGTCATATGTGTGACAGAACTCTTCAATGACTATATATACACTCAAAGTAAGGAGGGAACAAAATGGGTCCTGTAACTTATAAAGGAGGAAGGTAAAGGCTTCCAAGTTGGGTGGTTGATGTTGTTTAGGCTGGAGAAGAAGGAAGTATATTTGAAAGGGAGACTGGACAGCTGGGAGAGGTTGCATGGGGAGAGTAGAGCTTGGAAGCTGCTGGGCTTTTAAGTAAGAAGAGCTATCATGGAGGGAGCTATTAGTTCTTGCGACTTATAAGGACAGTCATCAGGAATTGATTGCTGTCATCTGCATGCAAGGACAGACTGTAGCAGACCCAAGCTGTTATAACATGTGGACACGGGTCCCTATGCCAGGTTATGCCCTGGAATAAGGCCCAGAAAGGGCTTCCTTCTCAGTTTTATTGGTAGAGGGAGGGAGGGAGGGAAGAAGGGAGGGAGGGAGGGAGGGAAGAAGGGAGGGAGGGAGGGAGGGAAGAAGGAAGGAAGGAGGGAAAAGCTTTTTGTCAATAAATCATGCTCAATTACTTTTATCAGAACAAAGCTGATTTTCCTTGGTCTCTTTGTAAGTTTTGATACTCTCAGTTCTGGTGGCATGACACTCTCTACTTATACCTACAAAGATTCTTCTGTGATGCATAACTGCTGATGAACCCCATAATTTTTCAGCTGAGATTTTGAACTAGGATTTGGGGCTGCCTCTTTGCTGCTAGAGGCGTGCCAAAGCCAGCTGAACAACAAGAGCCAGCTTCCATGGACACCCTTCCAGTGTTTTCCTAGGCTCACTACCCAGCAGAGCTAGGTTTAAAGATTGAAGGTGCCTCTAGGAAGTGGCACACATTTGCAGATAGTGCTTGGAGGCAATAATTTGCTCATGCCTGATATTGTCTGGGTTTGATAATTGTAGGCACTGACTATTTGGGTTGGAATTGTACTACATTCCAAGGTTCATGGTTGGAAGCACTCCCTAAATATTGCTGCTTGTGGCTTCATAAGAATAATCTTAAAGCTGCTTCCAGACATTGCATATTTTCCACTATATTTTGATATTCTAGAATATCCAGATATAGCAGATTAAATAATCATCCGGCTATAGCCTAAAATTCTCACTTGGATATAGTGTATTTATATGTTTTTGCAAAGCAAGATAAATGTTCTGTTAGTTATTTTTTTCTCTCCCAGTTCCTATGTGCAGCGAGAGCCTGTGTAGCATACAGTGTTGGACTATAACCTGAGAGACCAGGATTTATATCTCCATTCAGCCATGACAGTTCCCTGAGGCGGCCAGTCACTGCCTCTCAGCCTGACCTATTGCACACAGATGTTTTGAAGATAAACTGGAAGTGAGGAAAATAAAATTCACTGTTTTGAATACATTAGAAGATAGAAATGCAAAACAGAAATACAATGCAAATACAATGATTGTGTATGTTTAACAGATATTGTCTTTTACAGTCTGCCCTTGAAGAATGCCTTGTGACCAAAGCCCATGCAACTTTCTATAATTCACAATTGCTTTAAGCATCTGAAACATATTGTTTTTTGGTGTAAGCTGGTGGACACAATCTGTCATTTTTGCTTTGCTGACCAATCTTAAAACTGGATTACTGCAATAGGCTCTGCTCAGACACCCTGAAGAGACAGTCTTTGCAGCCTGCATAGAATACTAAGATACTAAGCAACATATCACACTGGAGTGGAGACATAGATCATTTAATACTGGCTGCTTTGGTGTACTAAGCCTAGTCAAGATCTAAACATGTACGAAATTCTAAATGGCTTAGGGCCCAAATACCTGAAAAAGTCACTTTCCAGAAGAGAGATCAAGTGAAAGCAATGATGTGTAACATCATAAACAAAAAGCAGATTTACTTCTAGACTAAAACAGGGAGGCTTATTCTTTGGCCTCTGTTTGGAAAGATTATTTTATGTTTGTGTGTTTTTCTCCAAAGAAGCATAAGAACCTCAAGTCCTACTGATTAAAAACTGTTTTGATTTAGAATGTGTGATAAAAATTCCTTTAAGGCTGCCTTTCTACATGTTTATATCTATGAGACTCTGCCCAGGAACTCAAGTAAAAATAAAGGAACTCGTTTAGTGTAAAATAATCTTCTTTATTCAAACAGCCATAGCAAAAAAACTTGTTCACTGCAGAATGAATTACAGGCTCCAGTGCATTGTACACCCTTATCTCTTAACTCAACAGTTCTACACAGCCATCTGGTGTCCTATACACCATACAATCTTGAAAGGAGTCAAGGGATATCACTAATTTATCCCAAAATATTCCCACATTCTTCCCTCCCTTACTTTTACCCATTATGTGACCATAATTCTGCATGTAGTATAGTGACCACAGAACATTGTGCACAAGGAATTTGGTAACATATAGAGTCCACATATCCCTAGCCCCTGATGTAGGAATCTACATGTCACTGGTGGTCACCCCTCATGCAACGGACTGAAAAGGGCCCATTTCCAGAGGCATTTCTTGTGCACCTTGTGATGACCCCAGACAGTACTTTTCCCCAAAATGCTCCTTTGGAGCTCTGAACCTGACCTTTGAAGCATCCAGAGTCATGCACTGTCTCCAAAGCTGGCATGAGCTTCAGAGTTGAAGTGGGGACTAGTGTGGAACAGGCCATCCCAATACAGGATGGCCGTACTCTGTGCCAGAAGCAATCCATCCCAGTTTGAACTGGATTGCCTATCCTGGCCCATCCCATCCCACTCTGATTCAGGATAGTGGAAGGGGAGTAGTGCAGAAACAGCCTTAGGTCTTGCATTAATGGGGAATCAACTTGAAATGTGCTTTAGTTTGCATCAGGAGGTAAGAGACACCAAATATTTAATGTGCATCTAGTGTACTTCATGCCTTTAAAAGTTCTGTAATGGGCTGCTCTGCCCCTTAACATGGCTTTTCTGATAGTCCTCACCTGGCCTATAACAGTTGCCTTACATTGCCCGTAATTATTGGTCACTTTCCTCATTATTATGCAAATATCCCCCTATTCCCCAAGCAAATGTATTCTGAGGTTTCCTGTGAGTAGATCTATAGCTACTCTCCCAGCCTTCTGGAACACAGAAATGAGCACACACAGAAAACTGTACATGATGAGAAGTGTTATTGATGCTGAAATAATCACTCTGGAAATTTGACATGAGAGCTCACATTTAGGTATGGCTTCCCCACAGCAGAAACCAGATTGATAAAATGTTAAGAATTGTGTCTAGCTACCTCCACAAATCTCTATTAAAGTAGTTCCATTCTACTTCTGCGCAGATATGCATAAGTTACTGTAAGAATTTTTCTGATGTGGCTAGGGCAAGCTGCTCTTAGTAAAACTGCCAAAGCAATCATTTTGATAATTAGTTGGCTTTTTTTCTAACAGCTCTTTTGTCTTACCAAACACCTAGTGATAAATGTGGCAAACAATAAGTAATCAGTTATGTCATTAGCATCTGAGAAGGAGCCTTTGATTCATTCATGAGTAGTGGTATTAATTATCAGCCACGAAAGTGAAACTCACAATTATAGTAGTTTGAAGGCCAACACTGTTGTTCTTACTACATATAAAATAATGCATTCTCATTCCTAGTGTATTCTAAGAAATGCCAGACAAAAGATGTGGGGAAATTTAATGGCCTGCTGTAGTCTTATGACAGGCTCGTGGGAAGCTAAGCCAGAAGCCTTAGAATTGCAAGTTGAAAATAAAGTGACCTAGGCTGTGACCAGACACAGCAAAAAAGCATCTCTGAGACATCTCTGAAGCTTAGAAAAGGCTTCAAGGTGGGATTGTTCACACACCAGTCTGCCCCTCTCCCCTCTCATGAACATTATGTGTTAGATAAGGTGGATTAGATGAGGGTTGGGAACACGTGGGCCACACACTGTCTCTCTGAGGTGCCTCTTTTGTTGTGTCTGAACACAGCCTAAATTGAACCTCCTTATCTCCTAACATGTAGAGCAGTGGTTCTCAACCTAGGGGTCGAACTACCCTTTCAGAGGGGCCACAATGAGTCTCCCACTGCCCCTCCCTCCCTGCTCCCTGCTGCCTCACCCCCATGGTTGGGGGTCTTCACAACATGAGCAACTGCATGAAGGGGTTGCGGCACTAGGAAGGTTGCGAACTGCTGATGTAGAGCTTCCTAAGCTATACAGGAGGTCCTTGTTCCATTCCCTCATGATCACATCTGCATTTATTCAAGCAGTTAGGAAACAGGGATATTGATACAATTAAATGTTTTAAAATTTGCTCTTCCTTGAAAGGAGATCTGTTTCTCTCAATACCCATGGTCCCTCCTCTGATATTCATATGGCACCTATATTTTGTGGCTTTAGGCCCCGATTGCTCATCTTTTTGCCCATACCTTTCCAGAGCAGATATTTGTTTGTTTCCCTCATTCTTGATTTTAATGTTTTATATAAATATTATGATTTAACTGTATTTATTCTTTGTAAACTGCTTCAAGATTATATTTTAATGGGAAGCAGTATAGAAATTATAAATACATAAATAATTGAGAATAGTATAAACCTCAACCCAAGTCACTGTAGTGCAATGTGTCACATGTGGAGGTGTTGTATTGGCACACATGCGTACAACAAACAGTGCCTAGCACAAAATCATTTTTGGGGGAAAAAGGTCTTAGCACAGGGGTGACTATGCCACGTTTTCTTGTATTAAACCATGAATTCACCCTCATTACTCAGTAAATCATCTTTATCACTAGAGCTGCATTCATACCTAACTTTTAATCCAGCTTCAGTCCACATCAGCAAAGTGAAAAACTCTTTTCTTTCAGGTTTATATAATGCAGAAATTCCACATTGGGTTAGATACTGTGGAAAGAAAATGAGCTGGGTTTATTATGTAAGCCACAGCACAGCATATAAATTATAGCCTGACTAAATTTTTAAGAATAGCTTTTAAACACACTTTATAAATATAAATCTTAGATTCAATAAGCTCCTTTCCTGATAATAATTATGGGCCTGAAAGCAGTGATAGCCTTTTGGGCTAGCAAAGATTTAATCAGGAAGCCAATCACACCTTTGTCAGAGGCAGGCAGGTAACATGAGAGATAGGAGTATCCCTGGGGAATGCTAAATTCTTTTCCAGCTCAAGAGTAAGCCTTCAAAATTATACTCGCTCTAGAATCTGTCTCTAGATAACACTCTTGCTTTATTGGTTCTACCTATTTATGCCTTAATTCCACTAATTATCTCTTTATAACATCAGCTATTTCGCCTTTTCTGTATTATCACTTAGCTACTAAAGAATATTTCGCTTCAAGGCAGCAGTGTGTGACTGAATTGCTTTTACACTTTTTCTGTGTCATTTTGATTGTCAACATCCTCTGAAAGATACGTGACCATATTTGCAAGGCTTAATGTGCAACTGCTTGTGCAAACAAATGAGTATGCAAATTATTCCAGAAAGTGATAACAGAAGCAAACAGCAGTGATCCGTTTGTATTATTCTCAGCCACACACAGGCACTTTATTTCAGTTAAATTTATGTATAAGGTTTTTGGCTTTTGTCTCCAAAAAAACAGGATACAGGACACTGATCTACCAATAGTTTGATGGTAGCAAAATGTGGCTGGTGATCCTATACAAAAAACATACATAAATATCTAATTTTAATGGAATTATTAAAGGTGATAAACCTAGATAACATACATAAATATCTAATTTTAATGGAATTATTAAAGGTGATAAACCTAGACTAATAGTTTATAACATCCTTTGACATGCTCAAGGACACAATAATAGTAATTTTTCAATAAAACATTAGTGGCTGGTCACTTTTGAGCATATCTATGAGCAATTCTGCGCTGTCTAGTATGCCAAACCAACAAGCTGGGGGCTCCCTTGGACTGCCCCAAAGGCCCTGGTCACACAAGTTCCAATTAGGTCAGCCTACTAACTAACTCAAATTTAATTCATGCCAGTGCTGGTCAGACATGGATCGATAGAAGCTGACCCCTCCTTCGGCTGTGTTGGTCACATATTTCTACAGAGTTCACCCTAGAGGTCCTCCACAGAGCCCTTGGCTTCCCCACTCATTTTGCTACATCTATCTCGTTTCCAGTTGGATACCATTCATGTCACTCAAGGGAGGTGAGAGTGTGTGTTTGCAATTCTTTTTAATGCCTGCTGCACGGCTTCCACACACACCCTTCCTTTTTTATGTGCTTCTCTTCTCCTTGCAATTATTTTTTTTCAAATAATAAAAATAAATTTGTGTAAAAACGCTAGAGAGGGGAATCATACCCCTAAACTGAGGAGAGGGGAGTGCACCTTGCGAACTCTGCATATGCCTATTGGCCAAAGGAAATACTGGGCATCACTCACCACAACACAGTTCTGCCTCCGTTAGGCCTTCCCACCACCCACACATGAGGAAGTGGAAGCTGGACTGGAATTCCAGGCCAGCGTGAATCCATGTCAGTGCTGGTTAAAGAGGACTACATTTTAGGACAGACTAACAGCAGTAGGCTGTCCGCAATCCATGTTAGCTTAAAATCGTGTGAATCACACATCCTGCCAGATGCCTCAGGTCATCGCATGTGACCAGGCCCAGAGTATGAAAGGGAGGCTCTTAGTACTCTTGCTGGTCCAGTATGACACCCAGTACAATATTGGCCTATTTCTGTAGTAATGGGCCTGAATATGTGCAAAACCAGGACAGGGAGGAAACACTTGGATTTTTCAGGAGAATGTTTTAGTAATGAAGCAGAGAATTAAAGTTCAGTGAATCCAACATACAGCTTCTTACAAAATAGAATGATTTGTCTGAACAGCAAGTGTTTGGCTAATGTATAAGAAAAATGTTTATTATTTATATTTCTATCCCGCCCTATACCCGAAGGTCTCAGGGCAGGTAACAACCTTTAAAATCCCACATATCAAAAAACAATATTAATTTTAATAACTGATAGCCAGAAAGCCGTAACAGTATTTTATATGAAAAGCAAAGGAAAATATGGAAAGTTAGGCAAGCAAAAGTAGATTCAAGTGATACAAAGAGATCAGGAATGGGTGAAGCTGGTGCCAAATATAGAGAAGAAAAGGCAACAGTCCGCAAGTACCCAGAGGATTCTGGCCATGATTAGGGAAGACAAAATATGTGTAACTAACCCACTCCAGTTCCTCACCTGCAAATGGCCCAGAGCTGTTTTGTCCCTTCCCCACCCCACAGATCTGTGATATGTGTTTAGTTCTTCTCCAGAAAACCGGCTGAGAGATGATAGAAGCCTCAGGTGAATGTCCTTTGTTCACCAGTGCCTTGTTCAATAGATTTATCTTTTGTTCTTCAGTGAATTAAGAAAATAATTAACTGATAATTAAGTAGGCACTTGATTCTCTCAAGCCTCTTAAAAACTTTTTCTTCTGAGCCTCTGTCACAGAAGCAAGAAGCTTTTGCATCAGACTTTGGAGTATGCTGTTTCATAAACTTCTCTCCAAGGAGCTTCAGCTAATTAAACAAATGACTGCAAAATACTCAAGGAGAAAAAAAAAACACAGCCCTTTTGGCTTACGCTTGGGGCATCTAAACTAAGTAGCAATTATCTATCCAAAGAGAGCATTCAGAATCATCAGCAAAAGCCACTGTCACTTTTGTGTTACGCAGACAAAAATGAATTGAAATGATCATATAGGGACCCATCTTACAACAATGGTCACTTAATCCAGTACTGCTCCCAATGACTGACAGTCTCTCCAGAGTTTCACTCGGAGGTCTTCTCCAGCCCTGCATGGAGATGCTGGCGATTAAGCATGAATTAGCTGAATGTATAACAGGTGCTTTGCCACTGATCTAGCACCCAGAGAGTGTTCTTTTTAGAAGAACCAGTTTGGAAAGGGTAGAACAGGCCTCTGTTCTAGCTTTCCTCCACTGTCTAAAATAGGGTATCTCCATCTGTCCTAGTTGCTGGAGGTTGGGATTGAAAGATTAACCAATTGTCTTGCAGTTCTCTCTTCAGCCATTGCTTGAAGCAGCACAATAAACACCACATTAATCCAGCACTGTTTATTATATACAAGGAAGTAAATCAATCAATCAATCAATCAATAGAAGCAAAGATAATGTTTGCACAATAGTCCTTGCAAAGTCAAAAGAACCAAGTTGCTGTAAAAGGAATAAAGCTTAGCTCTCCCTAGCTAAACCAAAAGCAAAATAAACAACTCAAGCCTCCAGCTCACCTTTAACCTAAACGAAACTCCTGATATCATTCAGTGTGAAGGCTCTTCCCAAAAATAAAGACTAAACCTCAAGCAATAAAAGCTAACTGCAAACCTGGAGTCTGTCTTGCTCAAACCAGAGCCAAGCAGCCCCAATGATGTTCCTGTATCTCCTCAGGTTCGCCCCAAGATCTACCCCTGAGAGAGGCATGGCTTCCCCTTCTATCCCCGCCCCACAAGCTGTGACCACAAGGCTTAGAAGCCCAGAGAGTTCAGCTAACTCCCCGCTGATCAACCCACTGCAAAATCGGCTAGGTGAGAGACGCTGAGAGCCCCGGACCACTGGCTTAAATACAGCGAGGACCAGGTGCTCTGATTGGCACTCAAGTCTGCAAAATGCCTGGGAAATAAATCCGCGCTTTGCAGCTTGCAACATGAATCTGTCACAAAGCAACTTCTGGCTGAGGAAAGGCTGCTGTTTGCTTCTTTGATTCACTGATTGATTTTCTTGCATTCTATCTATTAATGACCCAGGTATCTAGTAAGAATCCAGAGGCATAAAAAAGTTGAAATAAGTAATAGATAGGCTACTGTTGACACAATATGAAGGACAAGAAATGTGGAGAGGGTAAGAAATGTCCCCCAATGGCATATAGTCTGTTCACAAGAAGGAATGTTTTGGAGCAATACCGGATATTAATTGTTTTTGATATAAGTTTCATGGTGCATTATTTAAACCACTGAATCAAGTACAGCATGATGTTGCGATGGTCAGGCGCCTTCAAAAGGGATAAAGCTCTGTATTCGTTCCAATGCAAGCTATAGCATGGAGACTAGCTGTGGGGAGATAGGAGTGAAGAAGGTACTGTTGCTGGAGAGCTGTCATGAGGCATCACCTGTGAGATGAACAACTTTTGTTATCATCCAGCAAGTCCATTCCCAACAGGAAGGTTGTTCCAGAAGTGTACTGTTATTAAAGTTCCTACAAATATTTTTCCAGTCTCAGCCTAATGGCTTAATAGAAACGTAGACATTTTCTTAGATTTGCTTCAGATAAAATCATTGCTATTTCTCGGTTTTGCACCTCTTCCACTTACAAGAGTTTCTTTGGAGTAGTTATCACTGAAGCTGAACATTGCACTCAGAACTATTTGTGATGTCCAAATAATGAAGTTCAATGTGCTTTCCTCTGGAGCAGATTCCCACAGATCATTTTGCTGCACTGAGTTACTGCAAAACTGGGGGATATACGTCTGCCATACATGTGTTTATAATGTAACTTAAATTCTAAATCCCATTAATGTAGCTAGTTTTAAATCAAACTAATGGATGTAGCTCCTTCCACAGAGAAATGGTTAAATCCGTACATGGTTCTGAGCATACATCTTCTGCAGAAGATTTAGTAAGCATAACTCAAACAGAAGAAGACAATTTATTGATTTGATTTGTACACCCTCATGGTCCTGTGGTGGAAAGTAATCTGTTTTTAAAAATGCATTTAAAAATAGCCTGAGGCTGCTTCCTGATATGGAAAAAAAAAAGCCAACAGGTTGCTGCCCTTGTGGAAAGACTCTCAGGCAGATCCAAAACCATGATCTGTTGGCTGCTATTTAATATGAAAACCATAATTCTCTGAGAGATCCTGCAACATGGAGGCACTTACTGGAGCCCACCTCCTTTTGTTGTATCTTTTCATGGTTGTGTGATGATCGCCAGGAAGTTCCCTTTGATTCCCACACATCCTGGTCAGTGCCTCTATATCAGAGATGTCCCACATGTGTCTGGTAAACCATGTGGAGGGGTACTTCCAGCTTTCCCTTAAGATACAACGTAGCCTGACACTAATCTGCCAGATCCCTTAGATATTTTATGATCACAAGGGCGATGTAGTATCTTAAACAAAAGCTAGAAAAAGAAACAATAGTAGTAGTGCAAGCATTTCTATATCCCTGGGGAGAACAACAGAACAAACATCAGAAACTAATATTTCAGTGACGAAATGCATGACACATCTGAGGTGTTTCAGCAGAGAAGCTTCTGTTCTGTACCTAAACTACAGACTGCAAGGGATGGTGAAAATTCAAGCAGGTCCTCAGGCAGGATTTGGCAGAAATACATCCAAGTACTTTATTTACTAACTTGCATGCTTACTTGCTTGTTTACTTAATTTTTTAAATAAACATGCCATTCTGTTCACAGTAAAACTAGACAAAATACTTGTATCTGAAGCCATGTAGGACTTCATAGACTAAATTCAGCACCTTAAACTGGGCAAGGTAGCAAGTAGGCAGCTACTGGACACTGGGGAAAGTCCAGTGTTGTAAAGGACAATGTTGCTTAGGAACCTGGAAAGTAAGATCTGTGAACCAAGATGAGCTGAACGTGGTCAAACGTGAGATGGCAAGACTAAATATTGACATCTGGGGAGTCAGTGGACTTAAACAGATAATAATTCAGATGGCAATTACATCTACTAGTGTAGGCAATAACCCCTTAGAAGGAATGGAGTAATTCTCATAGTCAAAGGAATGAGAAAAGCAGTACTGGGTTAAAATCTTAAAAGCAACGGATTAATTTCTGTTTGAATCCAAGGTAAATTTCTGAACAAAACAGTAATCCAGTTCTATACTCCAACCACTGATGCCAAAGAGACTGAAGTTGGCCACCTCTGTGAAGACTTACAACACCTTATAGAACTAACACACACACAAAAAGATGTTACTTTCACCACAGAGGTCTGGAACACTAAAGAGGGAAATCAAAAGAGAACTGGAATAATGGGCAAGTTTGGCCTTGGAATACAAAATGAAGTGGGGCAGAGACTAGTAGAATTGGAATAGTATCCCCTGGCAGTAAAATGTGGAAATACTCCAAGATTTCAAGAACAACATTGTTTCTTGTATGCTTGGTTGCGATGCAATAAATGGCAGGCTTGTTGATATTAAAGTTAGTGGGTCTCCATTACTCATAAATCTTGTATGGGTGTTTGTGCCTAGTGCAGAAGGAGGAGGAGAAGAGGTTGAAGAATTCTCAGGGTAGGACATTTTGCTACTAACTGGTGTTTGGAATGCAAAAGCAGAAGATCCTGAAGTAACAGGAATCCTTGGATTATTCAGCTGTAGTAATGTGGGTGATAGTTTAATTGAGTATCATGGATCCCCACTGTGCCATAAGAGTTTGTTGGATGACCTTGAACCAGAAACAACTTCTCATAGGGAATTAAACAGAGGGGTGGCGGGAATGGTATCCACCGCCTTGAGTCCCTTGTAGCCAAGGACAAGATATAAATGCCCTCGATAAAGGTATTGCCAGCAGCACACTCACAGACTGGGCAGATAGGCATCAACAGATGGGCAATATCGGAATCAAGTAACTTATGTGATAGGAAACAGAAGATGAAGAACTAAAATCAATCAGCCAAAATTTTTCCAGGTGGAGGTTGTAAAAGAAACCGTGAATTATTGAGGTCATAAATATATGTTAAATGTAGAAAATGAAATTGAGTGCTTGGAGAGCATACCGAAGAAGGTCAGCTGGAATCTTCAATGATTTAAACATAACTGAAGAAACAAAGTAAACTGTGGCAACAATCTCTACCTGTACAATCTTTTCTTAGAAGTCCAGGAACCAAATCAGATCTTTAACATCTTTTGAAAGATTTATTATGCTTAGAGAAATAAATGAAAAAGGTTTAGTGTCAGAAATATATGATGTTTTAATGAACTTGCAAAACATTAAGTTTTTAGGATTAACGCTATGGGAGTCAGATCTAAGCATAGAAATTACAGATGAGGGTTGGGATTTCATTATGTTGAAAAAGGCATACTGGAATACTACATCTAAAATTAAAGTAACTACTTCAAAAGGTTTATTTCACTAGTGTATAAATCACGTACAAGTATCACATATTAATAGAGTTATTTTGCCATTGTGCTGCAACAGATGCCAAGCAAACAGGACATACATTCATCTTTTATGGGATAACATTCCTTCCGGATAACATTTAAGAAGGATATATAGAATATTAAAAAAGAACAAATTCACTTCACACCTTAGCTTTTCATTCTGCTTATATCCAAAAACCAAAATAAAGGCTTGAAATATAAAACTTTAATGAAATTTATGTTTAAAGCTGCCAAATTAGTTATCACATAAAACTGGAAAGTTAACAAAAACTTAACGAAAGCTAATTGGTATAATAAACTGTGGGAACTAGCAATTAATGTACATTTAACAGAACACACACACATCCATACAAACAAATACAAATGCATGACATGAAACTTTCTGCAACAACCTGAGACCATAATTCTTTAACAGCATCAAATAATATATTACTGGAAAAAAAACATGCTTTTGAGTTAGCTAAATCATAGAATCATAGAATCATAGAATGGTAGAGTTGGAGGGGACCTCCTGGGTCATCGAGTCCAACCCCCTGCTCAAGGCAGGATCTAAATGTCTATGTAAAATGTAAAACTTTAATGTCCATAACTATATCTAAACCAAATATTGAAATCAGATAAATTTAATAAAAAAGATCAATGCCAGAAATAGATACAGTAGCTTTGCTTACTTCCAAGTGATGGTCATCAGAAGAGACATTTTGCCTGAGGGATGTGGTGTGGAGACAACAGACCAATGAGCTTTTCACCAGACCCCCAATAGTAGAGTAGGCACCATGTGCCATATAGATTTTGTATTCCTTTGTCTCTCCCAATTCCCCTTCCCTATGTATAAATCTCATACAGGTGTATATGCCTGGTACAGAATAGGCTTGTACTGAACCAAAGTTTGGCTGTTATCGAATCCCATTAAGTGAGTTGGACTGTTGAGGTACGCTGTGCAGCATGCCTGACTGCTCTACAGCAACCAGGTAAAGGTAAGTGTGGCATAGATTGAACACATCTTCTTTCCACTGTATGATCTCTGACACTATGTCTTGGTTCCATACAGCTGGGAGTGGGAGGGGTCACATCATGGTTGCCCATTATGTCATAGGACAGGTATATGGAGGCTAACAGAGACAATATATCTCCTGGGGGCTTGGCAGGACATGTTTGAGGAAGGGGACAGGGCAGAGTGTGATTGCAGAAGTGGGAGGCCAGGATGTGATCTTGGGGGAAGCAAGGATGTTATAAAGGCGAGGAGACCCCAGGATGAAATATGGAGGAAAGAAGTAAAATGTATCACACACATACACACCAGTTCTATTCATTTTTGCTTTATTCTGGAGTATCCAAATATAGTCGAACAAGTAAGCAACATGGGGATGCAGCCTAAACTGGACTTGTTTGGGAACTGACCATCAGTTGGACATTTCTGTTATCCCAGTATGCAATGCTTGTGAATAGGGACCTCTGTGTCCCATGAGGCATCCAGACATCATCATCATTGTGCTGTGACTTTGACGTCCCCATGGTGGGGCTTAAGGTCCATCAGTCTGGTGTATTGGTAGCTTTGCAGAAACACCGTATCAGCTTCTGGTCCATCAGACAGGTGGATCAGAAGCTTCAGCATCCTTACAGAGCAACTTCCCGTCCACCAGATGTTGAAAGGTAAGTGCACATTAAAAGGGGCACATAAATCAGCATCTTTTTAATGTTCTGGGGGGGGGTGGAATAGTGTGGGTGACAGACGCGTGAAGGGAGTTTGCTGCTTCCGTCTCCATCTGGAGACATCCCAGTCTTTTGGATGTACCTGATGTTTCCTCATTTTGAGAAAAAGTAAATCCCAGGAAGTAGAAAGTTTAGCAATGGACTAAAGACTAGGAAAGAATTCCTTGCTCCCACACCGCTTTTGTGCAAGGAGAGTGAATTTGTGGCTGAAAGCATTCAATCTACTGAACAAAAAGATCAGACAGTGTTTGTTCCAAAGCAGGTCTGTACTACCATCTCTTTTAAAAATGTTCAGCTTAAATGCTGCCTTTTGAGAATTAGTAACTGATAGCAAAGCAGTTTTGTAAATGCTGTTGCCACAACAAAAGTATTTGTTATAATTACCAGGAAAAAAGAGCAACAAAAGCAGACTGCCCAGCATAAAAGAACATGTTATCTTTTGAAATGGAACATAAATCCTAAGGGGTATGAAATTGTGCATGGTAGTCAATTTTCTACCCAAAATGCACGTGGTTCTTTTGCTTTAAAATGTTAAATGAGTATTCTTGCCATTGGATTAGGTCCATGTTCGGGATGCCTTGTTTGCCTGTGAATTCAAAATGTACATTCATTCTCTGGAAGAGAGGGACTGCCTCCCTTTTGTGAGTCCTGCCAGTCTTCTGTGTTTCATTCATGCTGTGTCTGAGCCACACTATACAAGCTTGCACAGCGTTGCTCATGTAGAGAAAATACATAAGCGAAACTTTATTTTCTGTGTTCCAATGAAAGAGATTTCTATATTGGATCGCAGCATTTCATAGATGTAACCTGAAAGTCATTTAACACATTCAGCAGTTAAGAAAGTGGGGATGCGCGAGGCCTTCTCAGTGGTAGCTCCCAGGCTACGGAACAGCCTCTCCACAGAAGATGCATCAGGCACCCTCACTGTATGTATTCAGACAACAGGCAGAGATGCTTCTTTGGCTGAGGGAACAACAGCATTCCATTTCCCTGTAGATACTGTTATTGTTTTAGCTTACTTATTTTTCCTGCTTTTATGGTGATTTTATTGTAACCCAACCTGAGTCCTTTGGGTATAGGGTGGGTTAGAAATATAAATAAATAACTTATAAACATCAAATGTTTACTTGAATTATGCACTGCTTGAGCAATACTTACTTTATTTATACTTTGGACATTGTAGTATCAATATTTGTTCATAATAAAACTTCACTTTGAATTTAAAATTAAATCATCAATATAATGAAACAGAGACTACAGTGATGAATAGGTGAGGGTAATAAATATAGCTGACCCTGTTAACAAAAGCTGTCTTTTATAGTATTTAACCATTTGATTTTGACCTAGTGGATGAATCTGTATTCACAACTATATAGAATGTCAAATAAGTTTGTGCAGGTTGGCATTTAATCATAGCTGCAGCCAGAGTGAGAAACCATTTGTATGTAAATGAATCAGATGCCTTGTTCTTTCGTAGCTAACCAATTAAGCTGGTTTTAAATCACATAAAGTGAAATTTAAAGCACATGCAGTTAGTATGATCATGTATCTTGGTGGGGTCTTCATAAAATTGATTTTTGAGTTATGCTTTAAACCTTTTGTAAAAAAAAAAAGGGTGGGGAACTAAAATACTCTGCTGCACAGATTTCATGCATCCCCGGGGCTATGATAATAATTTTAGGTGAAAAGAAAAAGTGAGTAAGGAATTGCTTATGTTCACTGTGTTAGGGTGGCATGTTTATCAGTGTATTCCAAGCCCAATCCTCTTATTTCTAAGAGGGTTATTTTTTATAAGGTCACTTCAGCAGACACCAGTACAACATTGTACTCAACCCAATAACAACTTGCCTGAGAGCTGAACTGACTTGATAAGGCAGTACTTCTTCCAAAGCAGGGGAATGATGTCTCTAGGAGGACTGGAAGACAGGTGACCCTTCAGATGTTGCTGGTATTGGACATTTATCAGCTACAGCCACGCTGCCTGCCATTTAGGAAGGGACTTTTACAGAGCGAGTAGACAGAATGCGGTGGTTACAGGGCAGGCTTTACTCTTGTATCAGTGCTATGGTGAGCACTAAGGTACTTTGTTTTTACTCCACATTATGCTGTTGTAAGAGTAAATGTCTCTCTAAGGAATAAACACAGTCTGTGACTGTTTGTTTCCACACAGGGTGGTATGCTGGCACATGGAGGGATGTAGGAGCTGGCCTTCCGCATGCTGGTATGGGGTGGTAGAACACTCCATCTGCACCAGCCAGAGCAATGGAGCAGCATACAGTGCCAAAATGGCACCAGATCATGTCCCACTAGTAGACCTGAAAAAAGTAGTCTACAAGGAGATTCCTGTTTATATACCAGACCGCAATAGTCATGCAGAAGGCATGCCTCTGTGGTCAGTTATACCAAGCTTGGCTCCTTTTCAGCAGCATACTGGGAAGCAGCACCAGAACTGTGTCACTCCTTGGACACACCAACAAAAAGTCCCCAGCCAGGAACTCCAAAGCCTGGGAACTTTTAAAGGGAGAAAAATCAAGCCATTATCATGCCTGCCTTGGCAATCAAGGAAGGGGGGTGGAATACTTGTCACAGAAAAGAGTCTCGTGGATCAGCAAAAGCCATTCAACCCCCTCATCATTTTGGCTTTAATGCTATTCACTCCTCCAAAACAACAATGGTTGCGATCTCCAATGCACAGGGCAGGAACAGCGAGCACAGGACATGAAACCCCACCTCCCAATGACGCGAGCGCTAATCTCCTCCCAAAATAGCCCGGGAATGTCCCCATGTGCAGACTCGGCTCCCAAAACAACGTGTGCTCAGCCACTAAACTGCAGCGAGAACAGTTTTTTCCAGGACCAAATTTGGTATGGGTTTGGTACAGGTTTGGGCAATTTGGTCCACAGAAATGGGACCAAATCGATTTTACATGTGGACAGCCCTTCACAAGTCTCATTTCAATTTGAATCAAAATGTGCATGGGGATGCAGCCTAGGTCCAGTCTTTGATCCCAGCATAAAGGTTGGGCTACCCCAAAGGCAGATAGCTCTGGGAATGGGCTATCAGCAGCCCAGGGCTCAGCAGTGCAGGATAGCCTGCATCACATAAATATAGTCTTCCTCTGCTCTGAATGTGCATGCCTGCTCTGTGCAACACTGCTCCCTCATTCCATATTTTCATTCAAGAAAAGTGTGCCGTCTATACTAACACTATATTCTTCCATACAGTCACAAGCGCTATTACAGTATTTCATCAGCAGAGCTGTTTGCAGAGCTCTCCCTTTACGGCAGCACTTGAGAGGACTTATTGCTCTTTTTGGTGGCCTTTCCCCAGTAGTCAGAGAGAATGCCCAGTAGGACAACATTCAAAGACACCTTCCCATCAAGAGTGAATAGAACTTACGCTGAGAGTGTCGGGAACAAGAGTGGAAGAAGTGATATTTTGCTACATCCTCCCTTCCATCTTCATCTTACTTGTTGCTTTAGGACAGCGGTTCTCAACCTTCCTAATGCCAAGACCCCTTAATGGAGTTCCTCATGTTGTGGAGACCCCCAACCACGTGGGTAGAGCAGCTGGGAAGTGGGAGGGAAGGGTGGCAGGAGAGTTGTCGTGACCCCTCTGAAAGGCTTGACTGACCCCCAAAGGGGTCCCGACCCCCAGGTTGAGAACCACTGCTTTAGGAGCATAGGTCTCCCCCTTTGTGCTTTAACCAGGCGTGCCTCCACACACAATACTTTGCAGTCCCTATGCCGCCACTCCCTGTAGTCTCGGTGGGACAATTGATAACTCCGCAGTATCCACTCAGGATCAGTGTTTGCCTGATGCTGCAGCAGTCAATTAGCCCGTTTCCGATTACATGACCACCACCAGTACAGTGTCTGCAAAGTATCAAGGGTGTGTGGAGGCACCCCAGGCTTTAAAAGAGCCTTGCTTGGTGGGTGGGGGAGCGTTCAGCAGGATCAGCTCCATGCATCATGTAGATGTGCTTAACTGAAGAAAGCTACAAAGTGCTTGGTTTCTCTTTGCAAGATGTGGACTGGGATATGCAGCGTTTCATATCTTGCACTCCTGTTTTATATAATGGATATAACTTCCATGTAGAAAAATGTCCCTCTGCCTGAAGGTGTGTGTTTTAACAACACCAATACAATAGTCAGAAAGCCAATCCTGGGACCATCGGCCTGATCAATGTGCTTGAGACAGAAACACTTCTTGTGCCCTTAATGAACAGATTACTTCACTGCAGGAAATGAAGCTGCCATTAGTCTTATTGCATTGCCATGCAGAAGGCTTCCTCTCATTTCATTCAGTTTATCGTTTGTGCCAAGCTATAAATCTGTTAAGACAGGAAAGCATTATAAAAGATACTGGAGACAGGTGGTAGGAGAGATGAGTGAATACATCTCTGCTCAAAACCAGCCTTCTCTGTGCCAAGAAGAGACTTTAAGAAAATAATAATAAAGAAGAAGAAGCCCAGACAAATATAATTATTCTAACTTGCTTTTGCTTTCCATTGGTAGTGTCAACGTCCGGAGCAACGGGTTTAGGAGGAACTACAACAAGCACTACGCCCCGAGTTACTACTAGTAGCACTGCACGGACGACCACTGCTTCAGCTTTGGGCAGAAGGAACAAGAGCACAACTACACCTCCTCCAGGCTTGGATGTCCCCAACGAAATGACCACGCATCTGCCACCTGCCGCTTCCCAGCTGCCTGCAGTAGGAGCAGAAAGCTGTGAGACCGTGGAAGCTCGTGAGATCACGTGGTTTAAGACGCGACAAGGACAGGTGGCCAAGCAACCTTGTCCAAGGGGTACCGTAGGTGAGCCCACGCAATTCGTTTTTGAGCTTCTCTGCCAAGTTGTTCAGACACCTGCTTGATCATTGTACATCTTGCTCAGCTAGGTGAAAAGTACTATTGCAAAATGCGGAATCAGAAATGATGACTCAGATTAATTTTATTCAAATTAGTAAGACCCAGCTGAACAAAGCTGCCCGACTGCTCCCATTTTCACTATAATTTCTGTTTTTAAAAACTGCAGACTAATTGGTATGTTATTAGTGGTTAGCAGACTGTGTGCTCACCATTTAAGTAAAAAGCTTGTCTCCTAGTTGATTTTCAGGAAAAAAAAGCAGGTCAGCTCAGGGCTTTACCATTGATTTATTTTCTGTTATCCAACTAAGGGCCTTTCTGCATTGGCCATACTGAGATTCAAATCTGTAAGCTTTGGATCAAGTGCAGGAGATGATCTGTAGAACAGCGCTGTCCCAGACCAGCCCCTGCATACATAAGCTTTGGGACCATCCTCCAAGTGCTCCAAAGTACTAGAAATGTATGTCCCTAGCCCAGGAGCTTGCAGAGAACGATGGATTCCCTAGAAAATGCATGTGCACCTCCATGATCCAGACCAGCCCAAACTGTTCTGCCAGTAGTTCTCAATGTGAAGGACTACTGGAAATCCAGATCAGGGGGCTTTCTCTTCTGAATTACTCTCCATCCTGTGCAGACAGAGTGTACCAGCAGTGGACTGGGACGCTCTGATCCACACTACCAGTGCAAGCTGATGAGACCTGAAGAGGACCACAAAGGTTCCTGATATATACTAGCAGTAAGTGCAGAAGGGCCCCAAGAAACATGTAAGATCTTTTGTTAGAACATAATTGGATCAGGCCACAGCCCATCTAGTCCAATATTCTGTCTCACATGGTGGCCAAAACAATCTGTATGCTAGTCTCCTAATTTGAAAATGGCTGTTGGTTCAATTCAAACAGGCAGATTACTATATAGGATAAATTGCATGTTTCTTCTAAAAGTCATTTTGTATCATTATCTGCCAGAACAGCAGTGTAAAGTGTTAGCTGAAGGATTTTGGAAGACTTCACGTCCATGGTAAGGGCCAAATATACTTGAGAGGAGGTGCCTCTATTGCCACAGCCTCCTCACAGACAGCCACACCTCCCCAGCTCCATTGCCACATTTAGAAGCATCTGCACCTGCACACCAAGGACAGCTTCAGCTTCTGTCCACATGCACAGTAGCCCCTGGAGTTGACAACACCTGTATCAGTGGACCCCAACAAGAGTCCCTCCTTGCATACTGATTTTTAGGCACTTTCCTTGCGACTCCAGGGCCATGGTCAAACAAATGGTTTAGGTCGACCTCAGGTTATGTTACTCACATTATTTCTATTTAATTCATTTTCCAAGTTGGCCTACCCCCATTAGACCATCTTAACCTGGAGTCCTGACTTTATAGGACTGACAGGGACTCAGCCCTTCCTGGCATTCCAGGCCATCTTCTCTTCCTCTCAGTGTGAGCAGGGGGACGGACTAAAGGAGGCTGAACTGTGCTGTGGTGGGTGGGTGGGTCCAGTCTTTCCTTTCATCCAGTGTCTAGGGGAGGGGACCCACACAGAGTCCGTGAGCCACCTCCTCTTCTCTCCTCAGTTAATGTATATGATTCCTCTATCTAGCGATTTTATGCAAATTTATTATTATTAATTATTATTATCATTTAAAATTAATTGCATGGAGAAGAAAAACACATAAAAAAGGAAGGGGGCATGGAGGTGGGGGAGCAGGCTTTAAAAAGTATTGCAGACAGACACCCTCATCTCCCTTGAGTGACAGAACAGTATCCAATAAGAAAGGAGGTAGATTTGATGCCGCAAAAGCAGTGGGGAGCCAAGAGTTCCATGGAGGAGGCTCAGGTCAATCATGGAGAAAGGTGTGAGCAATGCAGCCCAAGGTGGGGACTGCTTGAGATGTCCTATATGTGACCAGCACTGGTACAACCTCAGTTTGAATTAATGAATAGGCCGCCCTGTCTTAGACTTGTGTGACCAGGGCCCAGATTGCTAATGACTTCCCCAAGATGCTTTAGGAGACAGCCAGATGCAGAGTCATGCCTCTGGAGGAAAGGCACCTTTGATATGTAATGGAGACAAAGCCATATCTTACCCAAACTCATTCCTACCAGTTAAACTGCTTGCCAGAATTGTTTGCTATTATATGAAGCATTTAGTCTAAAAATCTTGATTTCTTTATGGACAGTACCTGAATACTTCCCCTTATCAAAAACCATTGGAGCAGCTTGCAAAATTCTCTGTTCAGTATGCATTGCAAGACAGTCCAGTCCAGGGTTTGAAGCAGACTCCAATTTCTCTTGCCCTTGCTCCCTTTGCACTCAGACTTCACAACACCGACCATGGATTAAATTGCAGTTCTCTGCTGCATGTAAAGCATATCTTAATGCCGGTTTGCTGATGAGGACCTAAAATTGGTTTGTGTAGTGTGCGTTCAGAATATTCCAACAAGGCTACTTTTGTGGGATCATCCCTGATTGCAAAAGAATTTCAGGAACTTGGAGGAAGAAAAATAATATCAATTTTTTTGCGGGAAACAGTGTCCATAGTTTTTTTTATTTATTTTAATTTGAAGAGGATCCACACCATCACCCTGCTGTGTTCCCATGGTGAAGGCTTTAGGAATCCAGAACATTTAGCATGAATGTTAGATTTGAGAATATAGATTTACCGTTCTAGCTAAACAACTAAAAGCACTTCACTGTGTTACATTTTTAAAAAAGATAGTCCTTAAAATGTACCTCAGAAAGCCTCAGTGACACTCCAGCATTCTCACTGGTCCAGAAACAAATATTAGAAAAACAATACACAGTGGAATGGAAAGGAAATCTTTTTGTGTGATGGACACTGGAGAAATACCGCTGTAACACAGACAAAAAACAGCAACTTACCAAACCTCCCAGCATCTTTTGGATGTTATTCTCTTTGTCTTTTCAGGTGTTTCAACATTTCTCTGCCTTGCTCCTGGTGGGATATGGGATCCTCAAGGACCAGACCTCAGTAACTGTTCTTCACTCTGGGTGAATCACATCACACAGAAGGTAATGGTTCATGTCAGTCCAGTGCTGATACTTGTTCATACTTTATATCCAAGAAAAATGCTTCTGTTTAAATTTGGTTTTGCCCTAGCTGAATCAAAGCAGAAGGCTATCAATGATAACATTCCAAGGCAGTGATTAGAGTTAGGCTAATGTTAGATCAGGGGTGCGCATGAATGCAATTTTTGACATTTGATTCATAACTAATTGAATATTCAAAAATCCAAATTTGTACGAATAAGGAAAAACGAATGTCTGGAAATTTGAATCTATACAAATACATTCATATTTGCTTGAATAATTCAGACATTCATATCTCCACGTGTACATACGAATCTCATACACATCTGTATGCGTCCTGTCCAGATGCCTATGGAGGCGTACAAGATGGTGTACGGATACTAACGGGATGCCTATATACCCGTGCAGATATGATTGTCTGAATTATTCGTACAAATAACGTGAAATATTTGTATTTGTTCAAATTCAGAAATCTGAACAACAAATATTTTGAATATTTGTGCACATCCCTAGCTCAGAGAACCCCGCAGACTAGAAGCTAGATAAGAACTTTATTGTCTTTTTCACAGAACTCCATGAGTTTTCATGCATACAACTATATACACACAAACTTTTTTTGTCTTGGAAGATCTTTGTGCCACATGCACAGGCAATAGGAGGTGACAAAATATAGCATGAGCAGTGTCAGGGACTGGGCTAGTCTGTGGCAGCTTTCCTTTCCAATGACACATTAGGTGCCTAATGTATTGTTCTGAAAACCGGACAGAACATTGTCAGTTCTGCCAAATTAATATTATTGAACATTCCTAGGGTTTCTTTTTGTTCTGTTTTGGATTGATTTGGTTGTGATTGCAAAGATGGGAAATGGGTGTCCAATTGCAACACAAAACTCTGCAGGATAGAGGCATATGTGGGCATGTACACACAGAGATAAAAACATGAGAAGTAATAGAAATTTGAAGAAATTGGAGACAGCATCAGCTGTAACTGCATATCTGCCTATGTTAAACAGATCACTGTTCATGTTCATTTTAAAATAAAAATGGATGGATGGATGGATGGATGGATGGATGGATGGGTGGGTGGGTGGGTGGGTGGGTGGGTGGAAGGAAGGAAGGAAGGAAGGAAGGAAGGAAGGAAGGAAGGAAGGAAGGAAGGAAGGAAGGAAGGAAGGAAGGAAGGAAGGAAGGAAGGAAGGAAGGAAGGAAGGAAGGAAGGAAGGAAGGAAGGAAGGAAGGAAGGAAGGAAAAAGTATTATGTAAAGAGGTACACAATTTTTTTTTCTGATTCAGTTTGATTAAAACCAAGCAAAACCAAACCATATGGGCTGAGAACATGTTCCAGTCATACTTTAGACAGCTCAAAACCATTTGAAGTTCAGTTTGAAAGCTTCATTGTTGGGAATAATGAAGGAGAGTAACCAGGAGGCAGTACGGTTGCTGCTGAGTCAGCTGCTCCCTGAGAGGTCCCCACTGTTGACTTCTCCCTGGCCCAAACTCCTAAATGGAGGAGCAGGCTCAGCAACAGGATGTTCCAGCCACTGTTGTATCCGAACAGCCTGAGGGATTGGGAGCTGAACCGCATTATATTGAATCATCCAACATGCATAAATTGAGGCAGGTCACAATTCAGCCAAGACATTATACCAAATCCATGCTGCTGCAAGATATTAAATGTAAGATGCTGAGCTTTGAATCAAGGAGACTCTTAGTTAAATTTCACTCTTTCCTTGGTAGGCTGCCCAGCATAAAAGGACATATTAGATCTTTATATGTCAGCCTATGGATTCCCATCTGACATAATTTACAAAGTCATGTTAAGAATGGCGCACAAATAACACATAGGAGGTACTTCATAAGAACATAAGAGAAGCTGTGCTGGATCAGACTACAGTCCATTTAGTCCAGCATCTCAAGCAGAAGACAAAGGCAAAACCTTCACCTGATTGCAACTCCCTCCAAATTGCCCTTAGGAGCATTCTGTCTGTCTCTCCAACCTAGATACAATACCTAGGCATCAATTCTATTAGGGATTGACAACCTGTCCTCCAAATTTATCTGATCCTTTCAAGCACTTGAAATCCTTTTACAGCTTTTCTGTTATTAAAATAAATGTAGTTACTTCATCCTATTTTAGCCTACTCATTGAAAGTGATAATTTCTCACATTCTTAACCATAGCTGAAGTCAGGAGAAACAGCAGCTAATGTTGCCAGGGAACTTGCTGACCAAACAAAGAGCCACTTGAATGCTGGGGACATCACCTACTCAGTCCGTGCCATGGACCAATTGGTGGGTTTATTGGATGTACAGCTCCGAAACCTGACACCTGGTGGAAAAGACAGTGCTGCCCGCAGCTTAAACAAGGTAAGAATCGTCATTCTTAAAAGCGAAACCTTCCTCAATTTGCTATGAATGCCTTCTGCATTGATCTTGGGAGTCAAGGACATGGTGGTAGTAGTTAATAATTAATTGCCTTTCTCAGCTGTACAAAAACTAAAAATGAAAAAAAAATAGTTCAGGAGAATAGTATAAGAAGAACAGAATCTTTGTTTATTATTGTGGTTGTTATTGTTATTGATGATGATGATGATCTTTTGACTTGAAATATTTGTTCTTTTTCTGGCTTCAGAGAAAGGTAAAATGTGGGATCAGTCTGAGATAAATCATAACAATTACGTCCCCATGAATAAAAGTGTGGATAGTGAGAGACTAATGTGAACAAATCGTTACCTGAGAGCTTTCCCCAGAAGATTGTGAACCGCTTGAGTAACCCTCCCACCCAGTGACAAAACTGGGGAGAAGAAAAGGTGTGTTTGTAGGAAAAGAGTTGTCACTGATTGCTTTTTTAGCCCTGTAGCTTATCAACCAGCTAGGTTTTCCAAAGATTTTTCTGTTGAGCAGTTTAAAGTCTGGCCCAACATCAGGCAGACAAAGCTGAAGCAAACAGAAATTGCATTCAAAGAGAGAAGGAAACAGCCTACTTCCTTTCTCCTTCCACTATTGAGTCCTGATCTTGACAGATTACACAGTCAAGAATTAAGCTTTTGTCGGCCTAATTAGCTGACATTCTCCCTTCTCACTCTTCTAACGTTGTTTGTATAAAGAAGTGTGAGAAAGTTTGCCAGATGGAAGAACTAGCTGCAAGCCATACCAAACCAAAATTTAGAAGGGCCATTGTCCAGCTTATATGTATCTCAGTTCACACTGTGCATAAATCCACTTTTGTATATATGCCATTTAATGTCAGGACACTGTTTATTTGGAACAACTAAGAAACACAGCTGAATCCCTGTTGGTTATTTACTTCCTTACATAACAGGCCAGTTTTGGGTTATCCAAGGAAATGCCTTTGCTACTTTGGAGGACCAAAACAAATGTTGCAGAATAGAAGAATCATTAATTACTGCATGATTACATAGGGCCTAGGCAAATACTCACTGCCTGAACCAGCACCTAAATTTCATTTCTGTGGCAGAGGCAGAGGTAGATTAAGGAAGGACGATTGATTGTTGTTAAGAAATGAAAAATAGCACAAAGGTATGATAGGGCAGCCTAAATGTACCTGAAAGCAAATGACTTAGGTTTTTACCTCGCAAGACCAGAAGAAAATCTTAGATATAGAAAATGTTTCCAAGACACAAGAGTAGCTTTCCTGATGTTCTAGAGGTGGAACCCTTCCAAAATGGTTTATAATTTCTGAAAGTAGTTAATACACATACACATACATACACACACATGTACACTTGAAGTCAACATCAATCTCAGGAAGTCAGTTATTTTCATATATTTACAACTGTGCTGTTTTTAAATATGTTCTTGGTATGAGTACGTCTTTGTGACGTAAGGAAGTTAATGAATAATGCTTAGGCCCCCTAGGTGATCAGTGAAGGAAAAAGTGTGCAAAACCCTGGTTTAAAGGAAGAACGATTCACCACAAGAAAGACAAGGGAAGTCTGTGTTCCCTTAAGGTTCCAAATTATTGCAAAGAAACCAGTGGACAGCAAAATGTGGCAAAGGGAAAGAATGTATCTGCTACAGGAACATTCATGGAGAGAGATTCATGGATAAGGCCAAACCTTTGCAGCAGGTTTGGGCTGGAAAAGACAGAGCTAAAATATAAGGCTTCCTTAAGGAAAGAGGGGTGTGTGATGAAACTGAATATAAAGCTAGATGAAAGAGACATTTAGTGGCAATCGACGCATATAGGGAATCTGCAGCAAATTAATCCCACTCAGATACGCAAGGTGGTCACAAGGGTTCCTTGAGTCAATCAAGCAAACTGTCATGTGACTAAGCTATCCCACTCAGGATTCTATGTGTTGGCTGCTTCCCAGAAATGTAAATAGCCCATTGATTAAAGTACGGCTGGTTTAGGCAGCTCAGAGTGATGTCTTCTGTTTTTGCCAAGGCCAATTGATGATCAAATAAAAGTATATGTTTGTATTAAACCTGGCAAATAGTTCAGATGTCTAATTAGGCATTAGCATTCATCCAGAGCTGGTGTGCTAGTGCGGTCCCATGCCTAGGAAGGGGATGGGGGGGGGGTCAGCCCAAGCCAATATTTGCTTCCTTTATAGATTGTTTCCCACTCATAGCCCACAGAGCAAAGCTGAACTTTATCTCTAAGTCTGAAGTGTTTGCAGATTGCTGCCAGAACCAGGCCTCATAATAAAAAAGAAAAATCACCTCAAAGGCACTGTCACATGTATGTGTGCCCACTAGGGATGTGCACACATTTTTTATTATTATTATTCAATTCATATTGTATCAAGTGCAGGAAAGTTTGTATTCATTTGAATAGTTCCCCTTCAAGAGTAGTGGGATTC
Organism: Aspidoscelis marmoratus; assembly: GCA_014337955.1. Classification (NCBI taxonomy): domain Eukaryota; kingdom Metazoa; phylum Chordata; class Lepidosauria; order Squamata; family Teiidae; genus Aspidoscelis; species Aspidoscelis marmoratus. The sequence goes on along the minus strand of MTQE01002560.1, from coordinate 8,418,200 downwards.
AAATTCAAAATGAATGTTCAATCCCATATGAATGCATACAAATGCATATGAATCCCAAACATATCCCATACGAATCCCATACGAAGCTTCATGCAAATCTATTGAAGCATTCGATTCAAATTTGAATATCAATCTTCAAATTTGCAAACATTCAGTTCAAATATGAATATCTGAATTTGGCCAAATTCGTATGAATTTCAAATGTTACTAAAATCCATGGGCATCCCTAGTGGCCACCTCACTTCTAATGCACAGTTTGCAAACTTTGAGATTTTCTGCATTTGCTGACTGTGATCTGAACCTATGGGTCTGAACCACCAAAGCCTTCTGGTTCAGACCTAGGCAAAGCATGGTCTGGAACAGCACTATCTGCCTAGCTGGGACACTAGCATTGCTCAACGTCAAGGAATATCAGTAATCCAGATCAGGGCCTCTCTGATCTGGATTACACTCTGCCCTGTATAAATGAAGTGTAATAGTAGTGGGCGAGCCTCCTGTATTCTTTAGTGTACCTTCTTCAGTTCTCCTTCTTTGTGGCCTAGGAGTGATTCTGTCCCACTCTATTTAGCTGCTGGATATACAAGGAATTAACTTGTTCATATCTTTGCACGATAATATGTAGTGAATCATGTGGGTGGGTCATTGGAAGGAGTCATGCCAGAGTGGCTGGATGTTATTATGTCCCATATTGGGATCTTTTGGGATAACGTATTCTGATCGACAGCTATTCATTGACCGATTCAGATTATAGGACTCTGTGATTTAAAAAAAATAGGGGGGCTGTCCCCCTTATATCTAAGAGCCTTCTTGGTGCTTTTACAGAAGTATGTGCATGGAAGATTCCTTCAAAAATTTCTCAGTGGTTGATTCATTTATTAGATGCATATGCCATTCAAGATGTGTTGAGATTAAAGTGGTAAATCTGTCAGTACACTTCATCACTTCAAGTAGCAGCTGAAAGCTTCACAACCTCACATTCAAAAATATCCCCAACTTGGGAAATAGGAAGCCATGGGGAAGATTAAGCAAGAACCTCTCCATTCATATTTTTTCTAGCAAGTTTTGACAAAAACACACACCTAAGGAGGAAATTCAGGTCTGTCTTCAGCTGTACTTTTGTCAGATGTAAGAAGAGACACCTGTAAAGGCAAGACAGCTCTACAAAATTAAACCACAACGAAAAGCATTTATCAAAGTCATAAAGCTATGAGCACCAAATTATACTCAGCAGTGCTGGAAATCTAAGGCCCTTTCTACATGAGACATCCCATGATACGAAGAGGGTTAAAGGCCTCCATTCCAAATACTTAGTGCAGATTAAGGGAAGCCCCTCCTCCTCTTGTCCAAACAGGATGGAGCGTAGACAGCAACCCAAAATGGCATCCTTCTCCAGTTTGATGGTAGATCTTGAAATCAGGTCCACCACAGCAGTAGAGTAATATACTGGACTATAGAGGCATGTAGATGGTCTGGTATGCAACTGTAGTCCCCTTTCAGTAGTTCAGGAAGGCCTTTGTTCCTGGCCTTCAGGGTAACCCCCCCTACACATACCAGCTCTGAAGCTGGCTTGGGCTTCAAAACCAGTGTAGAGGCTGGTATAGGACAGACTGTCCCAGTGTGGGCAGCCTTGTTCCATGCCAGAAACAGCCCATCCCATCTTGGGACAAGTTGCTAATCCTGGGCAGAACAATGGCCATTGGCACAAATATGGCCTAAGTGAACAAGAGCATTTTGCAGTGCTTTAATAAAGATTGCCACAAAGCTTAAAAAAAAAGGCTCCAAGGGAAGAAAGTGTGTTCAGTTCTCCCTATCCCAAGCACCAGGAGTAATAATTCCCCAAGTATACTGTACTCAATTAGAAAATGTATGACCACAACCATGGAGAACTATTACTTGAAGAAATATGAAATGTGGCATGAATTAAGGCAAAATAATACCTTGTGAAGAGGATGTGCCCCTGTGTGTGAATGAGTTAGACTTATGACAGGCTCAAGGATTGGATCAGAACACTCCTGGACCATTATAAACTACATTTTGGAAAACCCAAGTTTTAAAAAGGCAAACTGTGAAAGTTTTCCTGCTGCACTTTCTCTCCCTTGTTCCCATCTGTCTCCAAAAACAAACCAAAACAAAAAACAGAAACAAACTGGTGCATAAGCCCATCAGGCTTTTTGTTTGTGCTAAAAAACTTTTGCTTCCTTCAGAGCAATCCACAATGTTTCAGAACCAGTTGCTTCTTGCACCCACTGTTTACAGATTCAGATATATTGGACATGTGTCAGCCTTGTTGAAATTTATTGTGCGATTGGATCCAGGTGTGAAGACTGGAATGTCACCATCGGGAATGCTGGTCCATTGGATTCTGTACCCAGTTGTCTTTATTGCTGAGGTCATCAGGGCTGGTAGGGCAAGATCTGATATCTGTTGAAACACCAAGACCATCTATATCCCAATGTATGGTTTACTGTCTTAACTAAGCATTGCTATTTACAGTTCTACTACTCTGACCCACCCTGTCCCTTGATTTGCATTCTAGTAAGCATGTTTACTTTTGCACTGGTCACATCCCCATTCTGATAACTAGACCACTGTATTTTTCAACCAGTAAGTGCATTTCTGTATCTTACTTTGAACCAACAGAAAGTTCAGCATGCTTGTCACTTGGAAAAAAGAGCAGTATAATCTAGTTTTTTCCCATTCATTCTGTATGAAGGGTTTTCCCCACTTCATCACAAGAGCTTAAATAACTGCAACATCATCAAAGAAAGAAGAGACTAGCTTAAAATCATCTATCCTAACTGTTTTCTCTTTGCTTTCTGCATTATGCTGGAAAAATAAGAGAGAAGCTCTGCTTCTCTGGAAGACTGCTTTTATCTATTTGAGTTGATTTCACTTGGGAAGAGGAGCCTGTTCCTCTTCCCTTCCTGCTGCCTTGGTTCCAAGCTTAGCTTGAACCTCTGAGCCCTATCACCTAGTAAAAGAGATGGTCTCTGCTCTTGCAGAGTGCTGAGTCAGAACCTTTCCCTCTTCCTTACATTCTCTTTTTTAGTTCAATGAAGAAGACTTCTGGTGGTGAGGCCTCCCCATCCTGTTTGTTATTTTCTCCTTTAGTTTTGTTCTGAAACCTCTTTCCTTTTCTTTGCTCTCGTCAATTATTAGTGATTGATTGTGCTATCACTTAATTCTGACCAATCCCACTGATTACTGCCACTTCTCCTGTTTTGTTCATACTAATCACATGATACACAGCCCAGTCCATGGCATATTCTGCCAGTAAGGGTAGATTTAACTCTTGGAACTCTAGTTATTGGGCCAGTCCTGACTCCAGCTGCCAAGATGATTGTTGGTCTCTTCTGTGTTCATTCACAAGAAGTGGCAACAGGCAACCTGAAGAAGCCCCAAGGGTTTAGCAATCAAATGCCACAGGCACCCACAATTCCACAGCATTCTGAGAATGGTGCTGGAAGGCCTGCAAGCACCTCCAGAGCACCCTTCCCTAAGAGTGGAGGAAAAGCCCTCTGAGATCACTCAGTATCCTCAAGGGCCCTTGCGGCTGTTGCGTAGACACAGGGCAGCAGTGAAAGCCATCTGTGTGCTGGCTTTGTACAAGTGTTGTACCAGAACAGATACACTCCTGGGGGTGTAGGCTCAGTTTTCCTTTGAGCTGTGGAAGGGCCAGCAGTGGAAGACATTTTCCATGTAGAAATAGCTTCTCATGAACCACCTGGCAAACATGAGTCTGAGCCTATGTAGTCCAGAAGCTCAGGCTATGTCTCAATAACCTTGAGGGCAGGAGGCTCTACAGGAGCATCCTCCCTGTGGTGCAGCCTGGCTTTTGCTCACTTTCAAGTGATGCCATGGATCTACTGCAAGGACAACTAAGCCAAAGGGTTGCTTTCCTAACATTTATTTGTGCCCTCGCCTCAAGCCGCCTCGGTATTGGGCTCTCTGGCAGGCATCTGATGCTACTGACAATAGAGACACATATCACCACATAGCTCATAGAAGCATCCATATGCATACATTTTCCTTGCAGAAAACCATCTGCAAGGACCACTGAAAACAGTCCCATTCTTTGAGAAGAAGTCTGACTAAAAAAGAATAAGAACTTTAAAAATCATTCAGGTATGTCTGATGTTGCTAAGCAACCATACACTCAATTATGTTGCTTGGAAACAGGAGATCAGATACTGGACCATGATTTACTGGGTCATCATCCCTCAAAGCTCCCCTAGGGAGCAGGTGGATAAAAGCCTCCTTAAGAAGGATAGACGCTTTTGATATCATCATTTTAAATGTTATAATGCATCTGAATTAATAATAATTGTGAAGTGTGTTCTATCTGGAAAGCAATCTCTCTCTACACATTTTTATTAGCTGGGAAAGGCAAAGATCCGTTGAGATTGTAGCTGAAGTGCTTCTTCTAGTCGAGATCTGAGAAAACAGCAAAATAAAAACAATCTCAAGGCAACATGACAAGATGACACCGCTATGCCTCCAGCTCAGACATTATTACAGCTGTGGAATCCTCATATTCACATTATACTCTTTGCAAGCAATTCTATATGCGTTAGGTTCTCCAGATATGTCCTGATGTGACCCAGGCATGGTAATATCTGCAATGTTTGTGGCAATATCGCAGAATTATCATAAAGGAAATTTTAAGCAACAAGTCCAAGATAAACTCTGACATCAGAACCAGAGGCTGTAAGTGTATTATATACACTATGGAAATTACTGCTCTTCATTTGTGCCTAGAAGCAAGAATATACTACAAAAATGGTAACATTCAATAGGTAAAGACAGTGGGCCTTTCTGCACCTGGCTTCACAGTCAAGGCGGGGAACTCCTGGCCCATTCATCTACATTTCACAGAGCCATTTCTAACCAAAAACAGCTCCATACATCTGGGAGCGTCTCAGTAGTACTGTAAGCGTGGGGCACCTTTCTGCACTTACTTCTGTTCCAGAACGTGAACCTCTTCTGGACTGCTTTTGTCTGCGTGCTTTTATGAATTAAAGACAGCCTGCCCCTGCAAGTGCACTCTGTATGCACCAAGCACAATCTGGATCAGGAGACCCAAAAGAGTCTTCTGGTTCAGTATAATTCTGGAATACTGGTAGAGTGATAAAACAGGTCCACAAGCATACCAGGGGCATGGGAGGTCCATTTTTTCGATGTCCTCTACTGCAGTGCCAGAAACCTTTCTTCCTGGCTTCTGGGGCTGATGCAATGTCTGTTTGGAACACCTCAGGACCAGTACCTCTGTATTCCAAACCAGTGGATCCAGAACAGGGGGGATAAGTACAGAAATGTCCCTAGTCTTCAGAATGGAATCTGGTTTAGAACTGTTGCTATTAAAGGAGTCATGGGGCCCTTCTGCAGTGAAGAGCCCATGGTCTGGACCAGTGGGTCTGGACCAGCTAGACCCACTGGTTCAGACCACAAAAAGGCATAGTTTGAAATAGTACCACCTGCATAGGCAGCACTGGCACTGTTGGGGCCAACCTCTGCCAAAATATGTGCTGGATAATCCTGATCAGAGTGTGCCTTCTGTATGCCTCTGTGGTCTGAACCAGGGCCCAGTGGTCCACAAGTAGAACTTCTAAACATGTCTACCACCAGTCCTAATCAGGGACCTTCCTGGTTGGGACCACTTGCCTTCCAGTGCACATGGATTGGACCAGCAAGGTTCAGATCTTCACCAGTCCACACTAAGATGCAAATCAGTGAGGGCCAGAAGTACCCATGGTCTAGACCTAACATAAGTACAGAAATAACCACAGTGTCTTCTGTAGCCTACACTGAGGGAACAGGAAGAAGATACTGACATTCCCTTTTACATCCCACCTTTCACACAGTTTCTTAATAAATTTAAGAAATTAGAAGTGGAAGATTATATGTTGACAGTTTTAGTCTGCTATGTCAGCTACCAAACACCCATTTTACAACAACATGGTTTAAAATTGGAAGAATTACATCTGCTGAATCCCCCAGTCATTTAACTAGTCTGTAGAATCAGCTCAATGTGCTGCAAAATTCACTTTTTACATTTTAATTATAATTAAAGGTGTGTGTTAGAACATAGGAACATAAGAGTAGCCCTGCTGGATCAGGCCACAGCCCATCTAATCCAGCATCCTGTCTCTCAAATCCCAGCAAATGGCCTTAGAGGTGTCCTGCATGTCCCCCCAGCCTGAAGGAAGTACTTAGACATCCATTTTGGTAGCCATTGATACGTCTGTTGTCCATAAATTTGCCTAACCTTTTCTTAAAGCCATCTAGTCTGGTAGCTGTTGCCACCTCTTCTGGCAGCAAATCCCATAGGCCAGTGACCCTCTGGGTGAAGAAGTACTTCCCCTTGTCTGATCTGACTCTCCTACCCATCAGCTTCATAGAGTGCCCCCTGGTTCTATTGTTGTGTGATAGAGGAAATAAATTTTCTTTATACACCTTTTCTATGTGATGCAATATACTTCAATCAGGTCCACTCTTAAGCACCATCTTTCCAAGCTGAAGCAACCTAGATGTTGCAGTCTGATTTCATAAGGGAGCTGTTCCAGCCTCTTAAGCATTCTGGTTAAGTTTTCTGCTACGTTTATTCTGGGTAACAACCTGTGATTACAACAGACTATCTGCTAGCCCATCTGTGTACAAATTATGGCATTTTTAATCTGGCATTTTATTTTATTAATTTTCATAGTGCCATACAATTATTACTAACTGATAGGAAAAGAAGAATTCAAAGACGTAGCCATGTTATTCGGCATCAGTTTCAAAAAGGGTTTTCTAGTAGCACTTTAAAAACTAACAGAAAGAAGATGGTATAGCATGAGCTCTCGTAGACTAAACCTACTTCATCAGATAGTCCCTTTTTAATAATAAAAAAGTATTGTTGAATCATATGTGGCCACAGATTAGAAACAAACTGTGCAAGTTCTCAGTATCAGGTTTCATTAATTTATATTGTACGTTCACTGCTAATCCTAAAAACTAAAAATGTCAAAATATGACTTATGATAAGAGGGTTTTTTTTTTAAAGTCATAAAAAAGATAAAATCTTTCCCAGGAATTTTACAAGCTAGCATCCAGATGGCCTCTGAAGCCTCAGAGTGGTTTCTCAATCTCTGATTTCTTAATAGTGGACTCAGCCTGCTCTCTGTTCCTCACTTTGCAATTTCAGTGTAACCTGTGAGTAGCCTAGCACTGATATACAGTGGACCCTCAAGGTATGACATTTTTGCATCTATAGATTTATCCGTAAATAGGGAGATGGTGTTACTTCTCCGTGACTTTTTAGCTGCCATCAGCATTTTGAGAGGGTTTGGGAGCAGAAAAGGTTAGCATTTGTGTGTTGGCTGCTAATTTGCTTCTGCAAAGCCTCTGGCATATCAGGTGTCTTTTGCGTTGAAATGGAAAAATGAATGTTACACTCTTAGGCTCTTTCTGCACTTACTTGTTAATCCTGATCAAGGAGCTGCGAAGAACATGGTATCTGCATGACAGTCTGGATCAAGGAGCTGCAAAGAACACATCTGCACAGGAGTAGAGAAGTTCCCTAATCCAGATTAGTATGGTCTACATCCATTCCAGCACCCTTTATCTTATATTTGCTGTTCTAAAGTCCACTCAGTGCAGATGCTTCTGCCTGTGGTTGATCCAGATCTAGCTAATACAGGTTTAGCTAATACAGATTAACTGAGGTAAGTCCAGGAAGGACCCGCGGCTGCATCCAGACATTGATTACTTATTCAGCTATATTTGGATAGTCCAGAATAAAGTATGATTATTCTTGATTATTCATGCTTTATTCCAGAATATCTAAATGTAACAGACTAAGTAATCTGCATCTGGATGTAGCCTTAATTTTTTCCCTTCTCATCTATGATCTTTTGTCATTAGTGCTGGTCGTGTCTGTAGTTAAACAAAAAACAAAAGATATGGGTGTATAAAAAGTTATATGTGTAGCTAATAGGAACTTCCTTGGTCTGTTTCTAGTATCTGTATACTACATTTAATGTTTTTTAACAATAGCTAATATAAAAGAGTTATATTATTGATCTGTTTTAATGGTTTATCTCAAAGATACTAGAGAGTAGTTTTGCTAGAGTGTGCTCTGAAGGAAGACAAATGTTGTCCACACAATCATTCAGGAGGTCAGAAGGTGCCCTTTTACTACAGTTTTTATCAGAAGACATAATGCATCCTTTTAGGAGGTGATTCTTGGTCAATTTTTAGAGACCCTTATAAGCAACATTTTTATGGGGATCATAAATTTACTAGTAAGCTAAGTTACCAAAATATCAGATTTTTTTTGTGCATCATAAAACTGTGATATTTACTAGCTTTTTCTTTTAAGAAAATCTGCTTTATCTGTACTTTTGGACATGTCCTGCTTTGTATTTAGCCTTAGTGATCTTTGGCTTTTCTGCACTGGGCCTTGTTCCAGATTGTATCCCAGAATAAGGATGTGTCATCCTGTATGGTGGTACAGACTACAGCAGGTCCTGAGGCAGGAGTGGGGGCTGCCACTGTCTGCACTAGCATATGGATGGCACATCCCTATTCTGGGACACAATTAGGTGTGCTATGAAAAACACAATTTCCTTAAGATGATTGCTTAGAGTGAATCATCTCTGTACACCTTCCTCCTTATCATCTTTGTTCTGCCTCAGTCCACCAAAAGGGGGGTTCCCTTGTAGAGAACTAGTTATTATCAACAGGACAGAGGTTCACAGCAAAACTAACATAAGGAACCATTATCCTTATCCTGTCCTGAATTGGAGCTTCATCCAGTGTGAATGAAGTGTCATTGGAGGGATGAGGTCTGCCATAGTCCAGACCAGCATAAGGACAGAAGGCCCTTGGCTCATACCAGAGGTGAGCGTGGATAGAGCCTCAGTTTCTCCTCTGGCTGTCCTTCCTTCAATATCCGTGTCAGTTGTGCACATCATTTTCAACTTTCAGAATCAATTATTGGAGCAGTACAGAGCAAAATTTCTGCTTCATTTCTGCTTCTGCCATTGGCAAAATTTTAATTTAACTTGTGGTTTTATAGATAAGGTACAGACATGAATGAACGTATTTCTGCGTTTTGTGGAGAATCTGCACATATTTGCAAGAATATCCATCCTTTATATATAACACAGATTTTAGTGACTACATACACAGATTGTCAAAATGTGTAAATTTGTAAAGTTCAGATCCCCAAATCCTCTTAAAATCAAACTGGCATCTAATTTTATGATTATCCCTAATAACATTTCCTTGCCTGACTGTGTTTTTATTTGCTTGTATTTTTCCCCTTCAAATGCATGTTCATCTGTAAGAGTGTACATACAAGTGTGCAAATGGAAGGAGTTATGTGTACCTATCGGTGTACATGAGCATTTGCCTATTTACCCAAGACTAAGGAGTTTCTCCACTAGCACTAAGTACCCATTAGGTACCCATTAGGGACCCATTAGTCTCAGAGCAGGAAGACCCCATTTCCACTTCAGACCCCATTAGAGCTACATTTGTTTCCACCTGTACTGGGAAATCTGGATTAAATGAGTCCTTCAAGACCTATAATTTGGATTTCCTGTGGACCCAATCCGATCTTTAGCCATGAAATCTGGATTATACAGTGTGCGTTCACACCGCGATTGGGCAATGTAGTCTGGGGGGGGGGTTCGGGGGGGTGCCCTGAAACCCAAAGAAAACTCCATAGAATGGCACAGACTTCAGAGCTTAAGCCATTTCTATGGGGCCTTTCTATGGAGCTTTGGCCAAGCTCTGGAGACTCTCCAGAGCGATTTGCCACAATCTGTGAAGATTCTCCGGAGAATCTTTGAATATTCTCCAGAATGGCTCCAGAGTTTGCCCTCGCTGTGCATCGCCCTCCCAAAAACATGGGGTGACGGATGGGCCCAATAGTGGTAGAGTCAGAATCACCACTTATGTTCTCCAATATTTCCACTGCGAGCATGCCTACCACCCGTTGCTTTGGGTGTTACACCACCCATGGAGATGCATTGGGTGCCTCCTTAGATCCAGATCTACTAAATATGGATTAGTTGAAGGACCCATTTCTTAGATCTGGATCATCTTACATCCAGGTTAAGGGAGGTAAGTGGAAGAAAACCCTAAATCAGCTCCAAGGGTTCAAGGGCTAATCATTCATCATAAACTATAAAATTAATTCTTGTAAATTTTCAAATAAAAGGGCAATTTTTTTATTCATCTAGAAGATTATTCTAGTTTTCTTTTACTAACCTAAAAAAAATAATTATTCATATATGCAGCAACTATATTGATGAAAACAAGATATTAATCAATGAAGCATCAAGTTGTAAACATGGATTGCAAATATTTACAATCACTCTTGATGCTTCATTGATGGAGGTGGAGATTAACATTGGGCCTAGAATCTTGTTTAATTTTGTTTACAGCAGAAGAGGTTAGAGTGCATTGGAGAAGAGGTTAGAGTGCATTGGTGAAGAGGTTAGAGTGCATTGGAGAAGAGGTTAGAGTGCACTGGTGTGAGTAAAAGGAGGAAGATTAAGACAATTCAGAGAATAGAGTGATAGGAGGAGAAAAGAAACAGCAGGATTTATAATTTATTTTGAATTAAAATAGCATCTTGATTGCACATCCTCTGATGAATTGTTAAGAATCATTATTCTTAAAAATGATACATACTAGGGAGAAGTCATGAATTATGGAATTTTATTTTATTATTTTTTATTTTATTTTTAGATGCTAAATCACAGAGTTATCAAGATATTCTTTGTCCTCTTTCATTTGCTTTAGGAATAGTTTAATGTGTCCTTTTCCCTAAATGTAATATTTTTAAAAAATTAACAATATTATTGGATTTCTTCTAACATTTATTCTGCTTTAATAACAAATACTGTGTGTTTTCCCTGTTTAACTGTATTTTTTCTTGCTTTAATTCATAATCATGTTTATCTTTGTTAGTCAAAACCTCTGAAATAAGTTTTGTTTTTTCAGCCTGTTTTTTTCCAAAAATAATGTAATTGGATAATGTAATCTACATAAATTGAGGGATTTGTTGAAATGTTCACTGCAATAATTAAAGAATAAGAGATAAATATTAATTCTTGAATATGAATTTTAGAAACTTAAAATGCATAATCATTATGTGTTAGGTCCAGGAAGCACCTACAGGAATGAGCAAGTAAAAGACAACTTTCCTGCCTTTCTCTTTACTACCAGCCTTTTTAAGAAAAATATCTTAATGTGAAGATAAATTTCAGGGTTTTTTCTTTAATATGCCTTACAAATAAGCAAGTAACTGTACTGCTGCTGCTCATATTAGTGTGAGCTCTCTTGAAAATGCATTAGTAGGGAAATGAACTTTTGTATTGATGTTTTACATAATAGGCAGTTTAACTAATTTTTTATTATTATTATTCTGTTTTTTTCTTCATGGATCCAGCTTCAGAAACGGGAACGATCCTGCAGAGCCTATGTCCAGGTACTTTCAATTATTTTCTGCATGTATAATATTTTTTCCTAGTGCTGTATTAATGTTGTTACTGTTGCAAACAGAATTTCATAATCAAAGACATACATTCCTTGATCTTTAAAAGAAATATCAGTCTACAATAAATAATGAGGGGGGAAAACACTGAGAAAAAGAGCAACATTAAAAAAATAAATGAGATATTCCAGGGGCAGAATTGTCTGTTGTTTTTCACAAAAGTGAGAAAGTGTTACTAACTGACAGCAAATCCATCTGCCAAAGTATCACACTGCCATAAGAAAGAGAAAGAGAAGGAGATTCCTGCTGTAGACTTGATTCACTGTAGTTACGGGCTTGACATAGGGGTGTAACAGTCTGGACTTGGATGGTTTTATTCAACATTAAACCAAACCACCCCTGGCTCAGTTCAGATTTGAGCAAGACTGAACCAAGCTGGCTTGGGCTGGGAGGAGATAATTTATTACCAGAACCTAGAGCTGCTGTATTGGGCGGCTTCTTCTTTTTAATTCCAGTATACCAATGTGTGGCAAGGGCTAGATAGGAAGAAAATGTCTGGCAGAGACCAGAGGCACCATGGCAGTTTCTACATCATGTGAGCTGGTCCTTGCCACTCATACCAAGAGTGAGGCAAAGGACTGCTGAGTAAACTGGCGGACATCTTATCCCTTTCACTAGGCTCTGGAATGGGGTTGGGCCACTCCTGGAATGGGGCTGGGCCTCAGAGGTTGTAGCCACTCTGCATGGTAGCTACAGAAATGGGACTCAGCCTGGGCTAGAAGGGAAACCACTTTAGTGTAGTTTGGTGTAGTTCCAGGGGACCTTGTAGATGTGGGGATTTATAAGGCTTTTCAAAACTTCAGCCACTAACCCTTTACCCTATCATGTGCTTGTCACCCCATCACACTGTGGCACTTTCTTGGCCGCCGTGTGGCTTTTTGCCAGCTGTCTGCTGCACTTTTGAAACCTACTTGGCCTTTCAAAATTGGAGGGTCATGAGTCCTCACAGAAGTCTTTGTACACCTTCAGTTCTTGGAAGTCCTTGAATACGATCAAGTTCATTCAAGGCCTCCCAACAAATGGTGGTGTACATGGTCTTGAAAGTGTGTCAGTGGCTGGCGAAAACCATGTGGCTGTTCTCTGTGAACCAGTGTGAGCTTGCAGGAAGGTGAGGCATCAAAGAAAACATAAAGCCACAGACACCCTGGAGGCACAGGATGCTGGGGCATGAGGGGGCAGTGTGGAAAAGGAAGGAGAGACCAAAGGAGGCCCACCTGTGATGGTGGGAGACTGTGCGCATGAAGGGGAGAGGGATTTCAGTCTGAATGAACCATTGGATTTGAACCCATCCTTGATCTACACTACAAAACCAAATCCCCACATTTTTAGCAGGGTTCAGATCCAAATCAAACTCACAACCCTTCTGGTTTATTCTGAACTTCATATCCATACCAGATAGCTAAACTGAGGGCCTGAAGCATCCCAGCCTCCATATATAGACCTCCTTCAAGATAGATGAGATACAAATGTAATGAATGAATAAACTATACTGAAGCAGAATTTTGTCTCCTTACACAGCTTCTTTCACACCAGGCACCACATAAGACATAGTATTCAGCTTTGTTAAAGTAGCAGCTTTAGAAGAACAAGGAAATACTTTTGGCTGCAATAACAGTTTTAAATGAGAACTTACTGTAAGAAGATGAGTGTGCAATTAGTTAAAAAGTCCCCCAGGTAAGAGAGAGTAATTAATTGTGTGCCACCGTAGATCTCTCAAACACTCCATAAAACAATCAATATTTTCCTCAGTTTATTGGAAGAAAGTGGACAGAAAGAATTGCACATTTTCTGGAAGGCAGGTTGAAAAAATCAAAATGATCTCAGCAAATTACAGAACTTGGATAAAAAGGTTGTTCTGTATAAAAAAAGAAAAATGTGTAGCTTTCAGATAGGAAAACTCACTTTCAGAGGTATATAAGGGTTTCAGGCAATGGAACATAACACCAATGTCATCACATTCTGCATCTTAATAGTCAATGGATGAGTACATCCTAAGACTTAGTGAAATGATTCTCACCATCAAATACAGTAGTCAAAAGATAGAAGTTGTTGAAAAAGAACATGGGAAAAGAAAACAAAGAAGATTCACGCCATGTATTAAAAACATAGCTGCTTGAGAAATCCAAAAGAGTGGGATTGATTGCTCTGTAGAGTTTTGGGATTAAAATAGATAGTAGACAGGAGCAATATTACTATCACCTGCCCAAACAAGGAGAAGATGGGGGCAGAGCTTTCCAAAATAGGCTCTGGATGTCTCAAAACAGCACGAAGAAGTGGTAATGGAAGATTTTAATTACCCTTGATACCTGCTGAGAGATAAAATCAGTCAAGAATGGCCTCTCTGGGAAATTTATCATTTGCTTTGCTGACAGTTTCCCTCCCTGACAGTGGAGAAAGGAAGAAGGGGGAATCAGCTGTTCTTGACTCAGGTCTGACAAATGGGGAGGACTTAGTTGATGAAGTGGAAGCAGAAAGAACTCTGGGGGAAAATGCTCTTGAAATACTGGAAAATCAAATCTGTGTACAGAGCAGGAAGAATGCTGTTCAGATATCCTTTGACTGCATTCATGTGTAGCAAGAAAGCAGAGTTGCCTGTTGTACTGTAGATTGGGGGCAAAGGTCTAAATGCCCATTTCTACCCTATGGTTCTCTGAGTTTTTCCAGTGAACCAGCCACCAAATTCTAGTATCAACGGTTATTAAAAGAGATCATAGCATGCCCACTCGAGTGCTCATCTAGAAGTACCTCCTGGTAGACTCAGCAGGCCTAGCTGTGCAGAGAGAAAATGGGTTTATCTCTAATAAAAAGCACAGATCACCACTTACTTACTGACTTGCTTGCTTACTTATCTACTTGCCAGCCAAAGGCTGAGGTAATGAGAGGCAGTGCCTGAATGCATATATTAGTGGGTCAGAGACCCCTCAGGGAGATCATTCCACAACCTCGGGTCACTGCAAGTAAGGCTTCTCAGGTGTCTCTGCACCTTTGACTGCTGACAGCAGTAGTATTTCCAAAAGAGGTCTCTCCTGTGGATCCTCACTGGCAGGCAGGTCTGCACGGGACAAAGTACTTCTTTAGATATTTGGGGCCCGGGTTGTTCAGGGCTTTGTTAAGTTTATGTAAGGGCATTGAATATACGTGTATTCATGGCATGGAAAAAATGAGGGGATACTGCAGAGTACAGTGAGTTTTGTCATTCCTTTGGAATATAGTAAAATTACAATCAAACTTGGATACAAAATAGTTAAATGAAAGGATTCATGAATTATGTGTGACAGTGAGTTACTCGATCAGACTGTGTGCATCCCTGCAATTGCTTGAAAAGTGAATGATCTTTTCTTCATAATGGAAATTATGATAAGTCTGAGTATAACCTTCATTTATAAAGCTTCCTTGTTTGCTCAAGTAATTGGATTTACAACAAAGAATTCTGCAGTGTATATTAGTGTGCTACTTTGCTCAACTGGTAGTATACTTTCTATTGTATGCCAGACTGAGTGTCTTTATGAAACGGCTGTAAATTGCACAATACGGCAGGGATGCTATTCTGCAATTCCAGACATTCCTTTCAAAAGATCAGACAATCCCAAGATTTTGTCTAATGTAATTCTGAAGTATGCTGAAATAGTTTGATTCATTGGGGTGGGGGGGAATTGGCCAAGTGGTCCAATGTTAAGGTTCTGTTTCTTTTGTATATTTTGTTGTTGTTGAGTTCAGTCGAGTCATTGCCAACTCCTGGTTGATGGCATGGGCATCTCTATGCAGTTGTCTTAGCAGAGATACAGAAGAGGCTTATTTCTGAGTAGTGGCTGGAGATCAACCATCTGTAGCTAATTTCTCTCACTGAGCTACAGCCACTCCCTGATTAGAGTGATTGAAGACGGTTCACAGGTGGCGTTGTTCATTCACCAGTTTGCTCCTCTCACTTCATAAACATTCTAATCTAGAAAAGTGGATTGGGGGTGGAATGAGAGCATAAGTGCCGCAAACTATCCTCCCTAAGGAGCTTTTCGGTGCTTCTGCACCTGCCACTGGGAAACGGATTTAAGAAAATCCGTTTCCCGGTGATCCAGCCTCCCGAGGATCCGTCCGAAATAGAGACAGATTCTCAGAGGCCTCCCGCGCATCCGCACAGGCACAGGACAGCCAGACCAAGCAGCCAGATCCCCTGGGTGCTCCACTGAGGCCGCAGCACCCATTCCAAAGGGCATCCAGCCTCCCGTGCCACCAATGCCACCCCCGGAGCCATGGGACTGGAGAATACAGCTGCCAGTCACCGCAAGTTTCCAGCGGTGCATGGCACGCTGGGGAAGGGCAAAAGAAGGCAAACTGGCCTACTTCCACCCTTCCTAAGATGGCGGCCGCCGGCAAATCCAGCCCCTCGCCTCTCCAGGTACGGAAGCGTCCTGCTTCCAACTGGATCGAGGTGAGGAGCCGGATGGAAGACCTAATTTTCAAGGTTTTTCTGGAGTCCAGATCTTGCGCACCAGAGTGCGGAAGCGGCCACACAAAGAGTCCCGGATCTGGCCTCCTGCATGGAAGGAAAGTAATCTGTGTGTCTCGTATGTGTCTTGCATGTGTCTTTATATGTGTTTTAAGGCCCTGTGCAGAAGCACCATTTGAGCCACTTTTCTTTTTGCTACATGTGAATGCAACCAAGGAGTCAGGCAGAACTACAGCTGGAAAGGGCAGGTATCAAATTTAAACCCTTGCTACAACCAGGAAATCAAACAAAGCTATTTCCAACAGAACAACTTTGAGTCTCTGCTTGAATACACTCCGTGAGATAAAGACCACCAGTTCTCCAGGTCCACTGTTAAACATTAGAGTTGGGCTGGTGGTTTAAAATACAGTGGTACAAGAGGTGAAGGATCTTTTACTTAAAATGCTATTAACTGTATTTGGAGCTAACGTTAGAGATTGGTGGAAAATATTTATCTCCTTCCCAATTCATACAAATTGCGAAGGTTTGAAATTTCACATTTGAACCAAATATTGGCTATATTCAAAGACCAACCTTCACTTGTGAAGCAAAAGTTTTTGTGCCCTTGGTCAAAGCTTTGGAATAGATTCAGAACAGATTTGGAAGCACAACTGGTGGCAGCAGAGATCTGAAATGAATTTGAAGTGAATTTAAAGTACACCCGGGCTGTGTCTTCACAGCAACCTTATCTCGGATTCAAAACGTTTTCAGTCCTCGGAGTCCACACGGCAGTTTGGCTTAACACCCTTTCCCCGTGTTAAACCACCCCAAAGCGTGGTGAATCTCAATCCTGATTTCAACAGGTCTCACTCCGGATTGTGCGCTTGAAACGTTTTACATTTTTTACTGTGTGGACAGTACCGGTTTAAGGGATGAGAATCCATGTTTAGGGTTTCCCTCTCCCAATAGTTTGCTTCCAAAAACAGTGATTTCAGTGTAAAAATCCACTTAACAAGGATCACTACACTGTAGCGATGGAACCACTTCACACCTTGATGGTTGGAATAAAAATGTTGCAATTTTGCGCAATTCTAGCTCTTTGGAGTTCTGACTTTAGAAAGTGAAAGAGAGGAAAGCAGCTGAATGTGAATGTTTAAAGCAAAGGGGCTTTAGTTGCTGCTGCTGCTGTGTGCCCTGAGCAATGGGGAGAGGAGGGGAAAGAATCGCTGGCTGGCTTCCTGCTGCCATTTTTCTTCCATCCAGGCAAGCGGCAGCCACCCAGCCACCCAGTTAGGCTCGGTGAAGTGGTCCCCTATGGGTGGCGCGTCCATGCCAGGAGGAAGAGGGCAGAGCAGCCTGAAAAGCAGCTTTTAAAAAGTAGCCACTTGAGTCCCACCTTGAGTCACGTATGCCACGTACGATCCTCAGAATCCTGATCCAACGCGATTAAGTTAAAAGTAATGGGAACAGGCAAATTCGTGTTTGCATCTGGTTCTATTATTTCGGTTTAGGGAAAGCGAAATAAGCTTGCTGTGGGGATTCACCCCCGAAGTGGCTCAATTGGCAAAAATGTGAAGTTCCTTCCCATTTGCTTCAATGCAAAGCAAACAGGAAAAAAAATTATTGCACATTCCTACCTAACATTAATCCATGGTTCAAAAGAAACTGAGAAACATAGTTCTGAGAGTCTTGAGTTGCTCTTATTTTTCTGTTTTCCTTACTGGAACTAGAGAAAGGAGGAGAAATAGGCACTTGTGCTTTTTTAGGTTGCTATTAATTCTGACATAGGCCAGAGAACATGGCAAACTTTATAAACCATAATTCGAAGCTGCATGTTTCTCCAAAGAATGGTTAGGACAAAGCACGGTTTGGGTTTGGTAAAACAAAAGGTTGGTTTTGGTGTGGAAGATCCACATTTCTTCACACTACAGAGAAGAAAGAGAATGAAAGGGAAGTTTCTGAACTCATTACATGCAAACCAAGTCAGCGTCTAAAAAGCGCAGAGCAAAAGGTATATTTAGATAGTATTTACATTTCGTATACACATCTAGAAAATCAGATAAATGTTTTATCCTATATCTTTCAATTTGCCTAAATTAAACATTTAATTATTTGATTGCATGTGCTTCACTGAAATAAATTATGTAATTAATGATCCAAAAATATTGTCATTGATGGAGAAACCCCTACTGTTATGATTAGAAGGGATGTGAATAAGGGACATGGTAGCTCTTATTTGACAGCTGAACCACTAATTCCCAATGCTTCTCTCACTTATTATTTAGCATCTCAACCTTAGGAATTCAGAATGTGACTTTATGCAAGTGAGCTATGGGGTTGTGTAAGCAATTTTTTTTCAACAATCACTTCATAAGCCCTTATGAGCAAGTCATGTGTCATTTGTACCCATTGATAATGGAAAGCAGTAAGTGGGATATTTTTATGGAGTCCCTTCAGGTGGAGCATAATACACTGTTCAAAAAATATATAAGGGAACACTTGAATTACGTATCTGATCACGATGAACAGAAGATTCAAGTTGAAAATCTTTGCCGATATAACCTGTGTAATTCATTGGAAACAAAATAATGTATCAATGGCCAGTGAAAACAAAAATCATCAACCAGTTGGGGGTTAGATTCCAGATTACTCTGACAAAGTAGAACAACAAATCACAGGTGATTCCAAATTACATGGATTTCATCACAACAACTCATGATGTGACTCAGTAGTATGTATGGACCCCACATGCCTGTATGCACTCCTGATAACATCTGGTCATGTTCCTGATGAGATGGCAGATGATGTCCTAGGGGATTTCCTCCCACACCCAGGATCAGGGCATCAGTGAGCTCCTAGGCAGTAGGGATGTGAATATTTGAATATTCAATTCAAATCGAAATTCAAAATCCAGATTTTTGAAAATCTGATTCAAATCCAGATTATCCAGATCCACATTTTCAAAAATCCAATTCAAATCAAATGATACGAATGTCAGGAACTTTCATATCCGATTTTTGAATCCTTTCACATCCCTTTTTTTGGTGTGTTTGCATTTCATTTGCATCCCGTTTGCATCCCGTATTATAAGCGCAAACAGACCCGATATTCAGATGCGATATACAGAAACAAATTCAATCGAATCATTTGAAAATCCAGATCAGATTTTGAAAAACCCGTATTCAAATCCAAATCCTAAAATCCAGATTTTCAGAAATCGGATTCGGATTTTTGAATCGAATTTTCGAATATTTGGATTTTTGAATATCCGTGAACATCCCTACTAGACAGTCTGTTGTGCTACTTGGCAATGTCAGATGCACCAATACATAATGTCCCAAGATTCTCAGTTAGATTCAGGACTGGAGAAAATGAGGGCCAGTCAATGGCATCCACACTTTCATCATTCAGTGACTGCTTACACACTTGGGCCACATGATGCCAGACATTATCCTCCCTCAGGAGGAACTCAGGGCCCACTGCACCAGTGTAAGATCTGACAGTGGGTCTGAGGATTTAATCCCCATACCTAACAGTATACTGTTGGCTATCACGTGGAGGTTTGTGAGACCCTCCAAGGATATGTCTCCCCAGACCCCCACTGACCCACAAACAAACCAGCCATGCTGGATGATGTTGCAGGCAGCATAGCATGTACCACAGCATCTCCATACTTTTTTACATCTGTCACATGTGCTCAGTGTGAACCTGCTCTCACCTGTGAAGAGGGTGCCGATGGTGAACCTACCAATTCTGATGTTCTCTGATGAATGCCAATCAAGCTGCATGGTGCTGGGCTGTGAGCATATGTCCCACTACAGAATGTCAGGCCCTCAGCCAACCCTCATAGTCTTTTTCTAACAGTTTGGTCAGAATCATGCACACCAGTAGCCCGCTGGAGGTCATTTTGTAGGGCTCCGCTAGTGTTCTTCCTGATCCTCCTCCCACAAAGAAGAAGATGCTTGCCTTTCTACAGCCCTGTCCAGATGTCCTCATGTAGTATCAAGTGTCCTGAAATCTGTTCCACACTCTTGGGACTGTGCTGGGAGACACATCAAACTTCATGCAACAGCGTGACATCGTGTAAGAGCTAGACTACCTATGCAACCTGAATGGGCTTCAGGTACCACCTCATGCTACCAGGAGTGACACTAGCAAAATGCAAAACTAGAGAAGATCAATCAGAAATGATAAGAAGAGAACATTCCCTGTGGCTACCACCTGCAAAACCATTCCCTATTTGAGGCTTGTCTTGCTGTAATCCTTCCAGTGCATCTGGTGTCACTTTCATTTCCACCAAAACAGGTGGAAGTGATTTGCAATAGCTTATGCTAACTAACTGGACAAATTGATATCCCTGAAGTTTAAGTGACTTGGGGTTATCCTGCAATGCTTAAGTATTCCCTAAATTTTTTTTGAACAGTACATTTGAATGTGATAGAAATTCAATTTGTGGAATGGGAAAACTGATTATATTGCCAGCACTACCAAGTGAATTCAATGTAATAACATTTTAGAAAATGATGGATTATCTTGCCCAATGGTATGTAGTAATGGGCCAGCCCCTAAAAATCAAATCCAACTTGAATTTATTTATTTACACCTTCTATTGATTGGTGATCAGCAAATGAGACAAGTTCCAAACTAATAACACAACAGAATCAGTACAAACAGAAATAAAAGCTGTCTCTGTAAACCTAAGGAAGCATGTTACACTGTGCTGCATAAACCATAATTTCGGTTACACTTATAAACATTGCAAAATTTGGTTTCTATGAAATTCACGTGTACTAACCCAAAGTTCCACCTTCTGTACAAATAGAGAAACATTTGAAGTGTCGTCATTTTTTAAATTTGTAAAGTTCCTGGCTTTTAAAAACTGGAGATTGGCTTTGCAGACGGGCTAGCTGAATCCAGCACAACATGGCCTGGAACAGCCCACATAGTGCGGAAATAGCCAAGGAGTCCTTACACACAGTTCATTAAACTGCTACTGTACTCTAATTGCCCTGTTTTGTTTTTAAGTTACAGATTAATAGATGGGTTCTGAAGTGACAGTACCCAATCTAGATAAGTATTCCATGGTTCTCATTTGTAGGAGTTTTTGGACTGTTATGACATATTCCAGGTTTCTTCTTCTGAGAACCTAAGCTTTCAGATATAGCTGTGA
>MTQE01002560.1:8376254-8396991 GCA_014337955.1 Aspidoscelis marmoratus | reverse complement strand
TCTTCTGAGAACCTAAGCTTTCAGATATAGCTGTGATATCCATCTTCAGATGTCTTTGCTCATTGCCAAGTCAAGTGTGACTGGTGTCTTACTAGATCTTGTTTCTCTTCTTATAGATGTCTGCTGGTTTGTCAGCTCTTCCTTTGATTGAGTTGCTAATTGGTCTTTCCCTGGCTGCACCCTGTTGGCATTGTTTCCTTGAGTGGAGGTGTTAATAGTGGGTCATTGGGGCTAACTTGTTTACTCTGTATAGGTGTAATCCCTGGGGGTGAGTGACTAGTGGCTTGTCATTTCCAGTGCCCCAAGAGCAACTTAAACAAAGGAAGAGTTGACAAGCAACCAGCAGATATTTTTAAGAAGGGAAACAAGATCTGGTAAGACACCAGTCACCCTTGACTTGGCCCTCATGTTCCTAACTCTTCTCTAATCCCCTTTTTCTAGCACAGAATTTTCACAAGAGGGGGAAGGGGCAGCATGGTGTGCAAACAACCCCACCTCAGAGGTTCTCTAAGTTGCCTCAGAGCTGCCTTGGAGATGCTTTTTTCCCAGTGTTTGATCATATCCAGGTCTGCATATCGTGTAAGGTCGTTTCATATCTCTGTGTCTCACAGCAATCTTCTCAGACTTTCTTACCGAGAGAAAGGCTTTGCAGATTTTTGTGGGGAACTATGGTAGTTAAAAATCAAAAATCACTCCCTGATTTTCTCTCCTCATAGCTCTGTAAAGTTCAATATCTCACACACTATATAGTTTAATTTTTTAAATGTGTTAATAAGTAATGGGAGGTCCCCCTTGTGCCCATCTCAATCCCCCCCCCCATTCCGACTGAATGCAGCAACTACAGAAACCATCCGTGCACATACTGTGGTTTATTTATTCATTTGCCCTTACAGCTATTCATTTGCAATGGGTATTTCATTTTCCATTGGGTAATCTGCTTCCTTAGAATGAGGGCAATCCTTTTAGAGGGTTTTTTTTTCCTGTGCTCTGTGAGGGGACTTGGGGTACATTAATGAAAACAGTATCCATCTGCTGAGAGCAAAAGCCCACAGAAAAACAGCTTGAATAGTTTAGAAAAAAATCTTGTCTGTACAAGTCCAGAGAAAAAAGCTAAGGAATTTCTGTGAGCATGATTTGTTGTGTGACAAGTGAAGCTGTGTCATTTACAAGGTCTGAGCCTTCAGAGCTAGAGTGATTTCTCTTGGCTAAGTGCACTTTTCTAGCTAGAGACCTACTTCAAGCCTACAGCTTTCCATCATTTTCATTGATCTGGTGTGTTTCTTTAGGGGGAATCTGTTAAAAAGCAATATTGCCACTTTTTAAGGTTTTTTTGGTCAGATATATAAATAAAAAATAACTGCTAGGAACAAAACCTGTCACCTCAGCTCAACAGACAGAAGTTTAAAGAAAGTCACTGTACCCAAACTAAAAGAGTAGAATGTACAAGAGGGCTGAGGGGAAAGAGGGATCCTGAAAAAAAAGTATGAGGGGTCAAGTCTGGAGAACAGAGTGAAAAGAAATGGTGGAAAGAAGAAGAAGAGTTGGCATTTCTACCCCACTTTTCTCACCCATTTAAGGGGACTCAAAGTGGCTGACAAAGCTTTCTATTCTTCTCCCTACAACAGACGCCCTGTGAGGTCGGTGGGGCTGTGAAAGCTCAGAAGAGAGCTGTGACTAGCCCAAGATCACCCAGCTTGGCTTCAAGGGGGAGTGCGGAATCAAACCCAGTATTCCCAGATAAGAGTCCGGCTCCCTAACCACTAGACCAAAGGAGGAAGGAGACATATAGAAGTGACACAGGGAACATTAAAATTAACAGGCAAATGATATTTACTTTTTTGTATTTCTATCCTGCCCTATACCCAAAAGATTCAAGATGGAGCCACAATAAAACTCATGTAGTACACTGTCTTGTCCAGACCAGGCAGCAGCAAGGAAGCACGCGCACATGATCATGCCCATTCAAACAGCAGTGACAAAGTACATGGAGTTTGCCAGGAGATATTAGGTTTCAGGGTCAGTCAATCTGGAGGTCATTAATCACGAGCTGGAAGTCAGGAGGCTGCCAGAAAGGGTCTGTTGTTCGCAACTACAGGAATAGGGTTAGGGCGGATTATTTGGGCTCTCACTGCACCCTCCCCTCTGTTTCAGGTGTTGAATAGAACACCGCAGCTGTGCCTTTTCCTGATGTAGCTGCCCCACCCCTGGTCTACTGGCAGCCAGGTCCATTTGGGCAGAAGGAGGCTCAGCATCGGCCTTGCCTGTTCTAGATGGAGCTGGCTCCAATTGGGGGTTCTGGGCTGCTTCCACATATGGGGGTTCAGTGTCTGGAGAGGTGGTGTCCGTCTGGAATTCCTCATCCGAGGGCTCAGATGGGGCACTGGAAATGACAAACACAATTAAAATGAACATGCTAAAACCACAATAAAAGTGCTTGTAAAGGAAGGGAATGCTGATGCAAGCATGGGAGGTACTAAAGAGCTGGTGTGAAGGCTGGAATTGGGGCAGGGAAAGTAAACAGCAGAAAAGAGAAACAATTCACTTGGAATTTAAGGAATAAAAAGTTGATGAATAGCATGGAAGGAGCACCAAGCCTTGTCTGGTTGCTGCGCACCTGGTTACTGCCCTGCCTTTGGAGTATAAGGCAATGACATTTTTCATTGAACCAATCAAGAAACTGAACTTATCATCATGTGGTTGTGGCTTTTTATTACAGCCAGGGCCATTAATTCAAAAATTCTAATCTTCACTATCAGATCGTGTCTCCAGCCTATCTTTCAATAAGATATTACAATGACAGTTTCTTACAGTTTTTTGACAAACATTCTGATGGAGAAACAAATCTGACAGATCAACCGAATGGGTCTGAAAAGCAGCTCTTCTTTCCTTGTGAATCTGGCAGCTATTTATACCCCATATTTATATGTACGGCTGCATCTGCAGGGATAGGAACAATCAGTCTGTTTCCAAATGTGGCTTAAGATGGTTAACCAAGTAACAACAAGAAAAGAAACAGTTTATGTAATAATATAATAGTAACAATAATGTAAGTAATGGCACTACAAGGCAGATATTTTTGGCCCAGTGCAAAAGCAGCCCACCCAGAAACCAAGTTGGTAAGTCATGTCCTCCATCTTCAATCCATCCACATGGAAGAGCAGAGGCAATTTAGGCACCAGCAACCACTCCAAGAGTCATTTAACCTCGACATCCAGGTGAGTCAAATTTTGACGTTGTGAGGGTAACCCAGCTGAGCAGGGTGCAGGTGCTTGTAAACACACCAACTCAGAGACATCCAGATGTTTGGACACCCCATTTTTGGGTCAGCCAGTTTGCTGTAGTGGTTAAGGAACTGGACTCTTATCTGAGAATACCGGGTTTGATTCCACACTCCTCCATAAAGCCAGCTGGGTGACCTTGAGCTAGTCACAGCTCTCTTCTGAGCTCCCACAACCCCATCTATCTCACAGGGTGTCTGTTTTGGGGAGAAGAACAGAAAGCTTTGTCAGCCACGGTGAGTCCCTTTAAATGGGTGAGAAAAGCATGATAGAAAAGCTTCTTCTTCTTCTTCTTCTTCATGGAGACCAGCTTAAAATGACTAGAAAGCCGTAATCCACAGGTAAGCAAGAATATAAAAATAAACCAGATAGGCAAAAATCTTGACTGTCCAGCCGCACAAAAACAATCAAGTATAAGAGCATATTTATCAGTTGATAGAAAACTAGGAAGAAGGCAGAGGGAAAAAACAAGCCACAACTTCTTCGATAGCACCCTGCCCTATCTGATCCAATATTTTGTTCTCACAGACACCAACCAGATCTCTGTAGGGAACCCTGAAATGCAACATGGGGATAGTGGCATTCTTCTCACTTGGGAATCTCCAACAGATGGTCTTTTACCATCCTAAACAATTTGCTATGTCTATTTATATCAGTTCTCTGCTTCTTGTTCATTAAGTAGTTACTTATCCAGAAGAGGGAGTTGTATTTCA
The DNA here is from genome assembly GCA_014337955.1 of Aspidoscelis marmoratus. Lineage (NCBI taxonomy): Eukaryota > Metazoa > Chordata > Lepidosauria > Squamata > Teiidae > Aspidoscelis > Aspidoscelis marmoratus. The sequence continues at coordinate 8,393,000 of MTQE01002560.1, read as the reverse complement.
AAGCTTAGTCAGGAGTCTTCTTTGAAGAACTCAATTTTAAATAAATAAATAGATCACATTTGAAAGATCGTCCCTATCCGCATGCTTATTAGCAGTCTGAAAATCCTTAAATTCTTAGAAAAGGAAGATCTTATTTTGTGGAAGACATGAGAACAGTCATTCAACAAGCAAAGACCACCTTTGTTCACTAGCCAATTATCATGCTTTCCACCATTTTTCATAGATGTCTAACTAACGAGCCAATAATTAACTACAAGAGGCTGAGAGAAAAGTGGCACCTGAAAAAAGCACTGGAAGCCAAGACTGGAGAACAAAGAGAGTGGAAGGAAATAGTGTTAGGAGAGAGGGAGACATACAGAATCAGCCTAAAGAGTGGATGTTCCACTTCCTGCAAGGTCGTTATACTAACCAACCACATTCAAGATCCTTGCTTTGAAGTGTATGCATGCATATCCACTCAGTGTACCTTCCAGGAGGAAAGGAAGTTAGCAGTCCCCATGATCTTCCCTAGAGTACCTGGCCGGTGACTGGAGTGGGCTTGTAGAACTAGGTTAGTACGACATGAACTTGATAGAGAGTTGGTAAGGCATAGCCTGGGGTTTGGCAGGCTGTAATTAGGAGGCGAGGGGAATTCACAGAATATTTGTGGACAGGCCACAAATAAATAAATATTTCACAGACAAATCGGTTGAGTCTTGCTCATCTGTATAGGCTAAAGATGTTTTTTCCCCTTTTGGTCCCAGAATTGGAGAGTGCATCTGGTCATTTCTGTAATATAATTTCTAAATTATTTTAATAGACCATCAAATAGCTTTAGGGACAATCTTGTTTTTAACCCCCTTTCCCAGCCTGATATTCCATCCATCTAGGAACCCATTATTGCCAAATCTAACCTTCGTGATTGAATTATGTGAGAGACTTTGAAAGTAAAAAAATAAACTTTTATCTGAAATGCTTGATGGAGATCATTTGGTCACTCTGAGTCATGGTCCAGGTTAGGTTGCTGCAGTGCACTCTGTGTGTGACTACCCTTGAAGATGGTTCAGAAACCACAGCTAGAGCAAAATATGGCAGCTAGGGTTGTGAGATGCATTTCTAAATGTAGTCACATAACCCCTATATTCCAAGAACATCACTGGCTTCCCATTGATTTCTAAGTCCAATTCAAGGTTCTAATGTTGACTTATAAAGCTCTATAAAATCCAAAAGACTACCTCCTCCCCCTATAGATTCACCCATCTGTTAAGATCCCCAGGGGAAGCCCTCCTAGCCAAACCCTACCTTGAGGAATTTTGTGGAACAACTACTAAGACTAACAGTCTCCCTAGTCAGATTTACCAGGATATCCATGACTAATTCATTTAGATGCCTGGTGAAAGCACATCTGCTCACCCAGGCCATTGGGGAGTAATGGAGACCCCATATTCTAATCATTTATGTAGCTTTGTATCCAGAGATTCATATTTCCATTTCCATTTTTATGCTTATTGTTATCTAGCTTTATCTTTCTTTTTTCTCTCTTGTTCAACTTGTTTTATAACGTGCTACCCTGAGGCTGTGGTAATAAGGTGGTATAAAAACCCAACAAATAAATAAAATAAATACTATTCTCAGTTTATTTCCCATAATTTGTATCTTCATCAAATACCACCTTCAGATCCAAATAAGCAACAGAACAGTTTTCCCCAGATGGGCTGGAATATTTTTCAGGTACATGGACAGACAGTGATCCAATCAACGTGGTTTGACCTTGACAAAAAGCTTCTGGAATATTGGATGTTACAGGATTGGGCTAAAAGTAATTAACTAGCTTATTATTTATAATCTTGTATATAATTTACCAACCAGTGATTAGTGGGCCAAAATCCTCTATTCATTTTTGAAGCACATCAAGTGAGCTGGAAGAATACTTTTGTTAATGAAAAGCAGAAGTATAGATATTTCTCCAATTATCATTTCAACTCTTCTAGACTGGAAAATCAAATAGCACTCATCAGTGGTTCCTCAGCTGGAGGGAGATTTCAAACAAAGTGTCCCAGGGTTCATATTTAGAAATGACTTGGGCAATGAGATTGATAGATTTCTTGGCAGATCTGCAAATGAAAGAAAATTGGGTGTCATAGCAAGGTTCTAGGAGACAGAATCAAAGCCAATGGACAGAAATGTGAAGAGTTCCACTTTGAGCAAAAGAATCAGATGAACAAATACAGAATGGGGATGTCTGCTTGGAAATGTTAAGTGTGAAAAATAGCCACAAAGTGAATATTTTTCAGATATATGGTGTAGCATCAAAAAGCATGAACAGTTCTAGGGTGCATCAATAACAGTTGATCCTATGGAACTTGGGAAGGAGAAGGCATGAGAATGAACAAACATAAATAGCAAAGCCAGCAAATTTGACACCAGGGAGCATTTCTCTCTTTGGCCTGGCACATGAGTAAAAGAAGTTAATTACCCCTTGAACCCATAAGGGCACGAGAGCCCTCACACACTGGGAAGGCAAAATATTTAGTGAGTTACTGTGTGGAGCAGTATCTGGATTAGATGGGATGTGGCCTGATCCAGCAGGCCTCCTCTTATGTTCCTATGCCCTGCAGATCCTCTTGGCCACTTGCCTCACTGGGTCTACTAGAAAATAGGGATGGGTGGAAAATGTTTGTCACCTTCGTAATTCATGCAAATTGTAAATGTTCAAAACTTAGCATTCAAATCAAATATTGGCTGTATTTGATGACTGACCTTCATATGCAAAGTGAAAGCTTTTGTGCCTTCATTTGGAGCTTTGTTACATTCAGGAAGGTGAGGAGAAGGAGTCTACCTGCAGCAAAGCAGTTGCCCAGTCACCTTCAGAGGGGTTTTGGAGGCACAACTGGTAGCAGCAGGGATTGTGTGGAGATGCCACTGTTGGTGAACATTCAGCACACATTTGAAGCCTAGCACATTTGAAGCAGCTCCATTTGCATGAATGTGAATTTCTGTGCCATTTACTTCAATATGAAGCGAACCGGGAGGGCAGGGATTTGAGTACATCCCTAGATTAAAGGCAATTTCTCTATCAGAAACATACAGCACCCACTGTTGCCTTACTCTTTGCCTCCCCAATTCTAGTCTAATAATTTGTTGTCTGCTGTAAAACTCCTTATTTCTCCCCACCAGAAGTCTATGGCAACCTTGACCAGGGAAACATTTTCCATGGTGGGCAGGTGAAGTTATCACAGTTAGGCATTTCTGTCAATCAGAAAGCCTCTCCATGGAGACAAAACAAATTGTCTGAAAGGCTGGAATGTGGCCTTCATTTCTCCCCATCATAGTTTTCAAGGTTGGGGAACAAAGTTTTCTCAGCTTCAAAGTTCTCTTAGCTAGATCCATTAAGGAACACACAGGGAATCACCCCACAATTAGACCATTTTCTGTACCATCAAAAATATTTTTTCCATTAATAAATTTATGCACTTTTTAAAAATACATCTCTGGGGGTGGGGGGTGCCATGCCCTTGAAAGGAAAGAATGAAAGAGAATAGTGAACATGAATATAGAAGCAACCTTGCCTTCTACAGCAGAATCCTTCAAAGTGATGGACTGTCCCATGCCACCATCAGCAACACCCTTCAAACAAATTGCCATTTTGTATCAGTGGAGGTGCTGAAACATAGCTTGGATACCCATCTATTGGCAGTGATTTGGTTTAGGTTCATCACCTTCCAAGCAGGAGGTTGAACTTGATGATCTAGTTGGCCCTCTACTTGATGATTTGGGCCCTTTCTGCACCATATGGGCTGTTCTGGACTATGTAGCTTGGTTCAGTACGTGTAGGCTATACTGGAGGTGGCAAGCAGTATCCCACTCCACAGTCTTGGCATATTTGGTCATCCTATCATAGCATAGCCTCAGCTGCCAACTCTAAAGGTGGGAGCTGGCACAAAGCCTTTGAAAGCCAGGGACTTTAACTCCTGGCCTTCACTGTTTCTGAGAGGAGCCATTTTGACAGCACACCAGCTTCTGGTGGTAATTCCTGGTGCGCCACTGAAACATTCTGTGCTCCTAGCATGCTGCAGTCCAGAATACAGAATCTGGTCTGTAATAGCACCAAGATATGGTGATATTGTGGTACTGTATCCCCATTCATCATGTGGACAAATCATCCTAAAGGGAAGGGGTTCTAGTATTCCACAAGATGTTTCGATCTAAAGCCTTGTGTGGAAAAGACTTTGGTGATTATTTATGATCCATATTTTGTTGAATATGTCAAGACATAGCATAGTTTAAACTTGCTAGTGTAGAGGGGGAATTGTAAAAACATAATATATACAAATATACATATATACATACATACATACATACATACATACATACATACATATATATACATATATACACACACACACATACACACTACATATATATATGTAGTGTGGACTCTGCTGTAATTCTGTTAGATAGCCTTATTGATATCCCAATAAAACATACAGTTATAACTGAAAATATTTTGATAGTGGTGTGCATTTTTGTTACCTGAATTTCAACACTGGGTGTGGAGAATTCAGATGGATGGAATTACTTTGTACAGGAAAATATGAGAGAGTGAAATGTTTAAAGATATTGAAACAAAAGAAAGTTGTTGAAGTTTATGAATTACCCAAAGAAAAATGTAAGATACCAGTGTAAAGCTATAAAGGTAATAGAGGCATGATGAAAACTTAAAAATGGAAAATGGAATTCTTGTATCATATTGCTCTCCTAAAAAGAGTATATAACTACAGCTAGACACAGTTTTGTTATGTATGCTTGCTTGTAGCTTCATGTCTTTGTAAAAATTAAAAAAGCATTTGAAAAAACATTTGAAGAGCGATGTTGTTAATTCTAGATAAACAGACACCAGATTTCACACATTAAAAAAAATCATCGGCTTGTGTTAAGAGTGTAAAACTTAGAAGTCATTTTTTGTTAAATACTTACGTTTTGTTTTTAGCCTGAAGAAGAAATGCTGAGGGTGGAATCTGCATTTCTTACAAGATGCAGATTTCTGCAATGAGCAATTTCACATACAGTTCCAATGCTTTTTCATACATGATTTAATTTGTAAGGAAATCCTTTTGTCAAAGTGAAAAGGGTTTGCTCCCTTATTTGATTACATGGGTATTTTAAAATTTCTTTTACCAGGAATAGAAGTTCATCAGTCCCCTAGGTACTTTGAAGGTAGTATTCATTGTTTGCAACAACCCCATAAACTACGTTGGTAATACATTCTAATCTATAGTTATTTTAGAGGTTAATTGAAAGAGATAGATTAAGGGAGGAAAATAAATGGCCATGGCCTTTTTTCAGGGGGGAGAAAGTGGGATATCAATGCCGTAGATGGACAGATATAACCTGTATATTTTCAAACACTGTTTCCATAAGAGGCAAATGAAGCCAGAAATGCTTATTAAACTGAGACTGCTCCCATTGGAAAAGTGGCTCAAAAGAAGTGGTAGCATGCACATGCTAATATCTCTGATGCACATTTAAGCCCCCCAATAGACTTTCAAATTGCAGTCTTTGCAATTAAAGTTGGGATGGCAACACTAGTTTCCACATGCTGCAACTTGTAATCCACTTTCGACCACTTCCTTTAATGGGTCCAAATGAAGCTGGAGAATAACAACTGTTGCTGAAGCTTATGATAGGTTGTTGTGGGCTGCTCTACTTCTTCTGATGAGTAGGAAAGGCTGGAAAGGAATCAGTCTTGTTCATCTTCTTCACAGGCCATGGTTGAAACAGTCAATAACCTGCTGCAGCCACAAGCTTTAAATGCATGGAGAGATCTTCCTGCAAGTGATCAGCTCCGTGCAGCAACCATGTTACTGGACACAGTAGAAGAAAGTGCCTTTGTACTGGCTGACAACCTTCTGAAGACAGACATCGTGAGGGAGAACACTGACAATATCCGTAAGTAGTAGAAATATCTGCAGCAACACCTCACTTTGATAACTGGTGATTTCCTGAGAATAATGCAAAATACTTGGCCTGAGAACCAACTTAGTTTTCACACTGAAACTGGGAAATTTTATTTAACATCATGCATTCACTCACAAAATATGACTGAAAACATAGATGAAGGAAGTAGTAATTAGAGATGAGCACAAACTAAAAAAAAAAGTTGTTAGCTTTGAATTTGGGCAGGATTGAACAGGCTTGACCCCGTTTGAGTTTGAAGCTTGACAAATTTTTAGAAGCCCATTCTTAAAAACCATTTTTAAGCACAATTGTGGCCAAGCCCAAACCAGTTCAAATCAGACTGAATGGTTTGATGCGTTGAACAAACACTCTTTTACAGTTAAGTTCAAACTGTACCTCTTTGAATGGGACAATGATTCACCTGTCTAAGATTAATATAATATTGTAACCTGCCCTGAAACCTTTGGGTATAGGGCGGGATAGAAATACAAACAAACAAACTTTGAACTTTGATTCAAATCTAACTGAAATACTCAGTTCAGTTTGAACCAGGCTGGACCTGAACCAGTTTAGTAGTGATGCATGCTGTTTTATTTTATTTATAGATACACACAGAGAGATAAAATTAAATTTTCTAGGTAAAATATTGTGAATCCTTAAATGAAACATCCAAAGAATAAATTGTATGAGTGAAATTTCTAAGTGGGGTTTTGCGTATTCCCAGGAAGGGTGGGGTGGGGAGTATCATGGGTTCATCTATCCAGCATAACTAGTATAATAAATTATTTCTTTGCTGCCTTGCACCATTGTGAACAAACTCCTGACTGGTTTGGAGCTACTTTTTGTTGAGATTTTCTCAGAAATAAAACATGCCTCATAGCAAGCTTGAAGCATACTAGTGTCAATGTCATCACCTCAGGATTCTGTGGGTAGTGGAAGGGGGAAGATCTGCTTCAGAGCTCTCCTCTGATAACCACCAAATACCTTTGATCTGCCCTTTTCTTTACCACTGTAAAGGGTGAAACTGCCTGTTCCCCTTTGCCACTGGCTTCAAAATTTCTGGGAATTTTTCAGTGTTGCATGAAGTCCCCAATAGAGAGGACTTGATAGCCTAGGACTTTTCCATTCTTACCAGTATCCCAGTATAGTGTGAGGGGTCCAGGCCTCTCTCTTCTGTACTCTGGTGTGGAACAAAGAAGCTGTGTACCCTGCGAGCACTCTCCATCTCGACCACCTATTCTGGGACAGTGGTACTGCACGTATTCATGAGTAAACTGGCCTAGGGAGTTTAGCAGGGGGACATACTTAAGCAGCACATCAAATTGGACTTCCGAAATGGGTTCCTTGTAGGCTCCAAGGTAAGAACTTTAGTCAGGTTATGTGAGCTGTGGAGCAGCAAGTGATAGCTTGGGGGCTGTCCTAGAACAGTTGCTTCAACTGCAGACAGCCTTGGTTCATGACAGCGGACCAATGCAGGTAGGAGCCATTCTACTAGGAACAGTTTGGCCTGGAGCAGTGCAGGCCCATATGAGAAAGGAGCCCCCAAAATGATCAAGATTCATCTTTTGCAGAATATACCTTCTATCAGCTTTCCCAGTCAACCACGTGAAAGAATATCAAAAAACCAAAAGGCTAGAGACTAACATGTTCCATATCCCATACTGACCTTAACCCTACTGTATTAATAATATATGAGTTTTCTCACCTTTCCTCTGATGCGCAATCCAAGGCTGTGATGTTCTCTTCTCCAGAGCCCTGTTGTTCTCTTGCCCAGGACCCTCAGTTTCAGCAAAGCAATGGTAGCCTCCCATACCTTTAGACTGTAATCCTTGGATTGTGTTTATTTTAGTTCATTTGATAGTATTCTCAGAGGTTTTATGATAGCAAGTTAGGGATATGCCTGATTTATTTTATGAACAGCATTTACATGCTGCCTAATATCAAGTTCTCTGAGCAGCCTTGAAACATTATAAAGTCTCTGTAATCCATAAAATAAGAATATGCAGTCTGCAATAAATACATTAAGAAGGAAGGTAGGAATCTTGGGAACCCATGGATGGACTAAGGGAGAACTTAAGACTTGTAGAGCCGGTAGGATGAAGCTTTGACATCAGTATCTTTCATCGGACGTCCTAAGCTGTGTGAGCACAGCAAAGGGCAGAAAGATCACACAGGATGGAAACATCTTCAGCAAGGGAAGTGATCCTTTCTTAAGGCACTTGTTCTCCTTTCCTTCAGTCCCTTGCTTTTGTTTTTTAAATGCAACATTTAATATTATTGCTTCTGTTTTGTATATATTTACTTATATACTTATATATTCTTAATGTATTATATCTTTTAAAGTTTATGAATATTGTAGGGTCATATCTAGTAAACCAACCTGAGACCTTTTTAATGTATAAGGATGGATGGATGGATGGCCAGATAGAAGTTTTGATTCAACAGATTATTGTACAGTTCCAGCTGAATGGCAGAGGCTATACTGTGCTGCACTGTCTGTTCCAGGCGCATTGGCCCACACTGGGCCAGGATGCTGCTGGAGTATTTCAAGAGTTGTCAGTTCTAAGGACCACCTGCTTTTGGATAATTTGGTCAAATTTTGGAGGCTTGGGATGAAGGTTCTAAGCCAAAGTTGTCAGCTGTAGCTCTTTTGACTGGGTGCCCAGAAATACTGCATTTATGGCACTGCTTCTGGGTGTCCAGCAAAATGGCACCAGGCATGGTATACTGGTCCATGACCAGCATGTGGACCACACATAGACTAGTGGCCTGATATACCAAATAGACTGCTGGGTGGATCATGCTTGGAGCCACCTGTGGTGCCATTTTTGTGCCACAGCCTGCTGCAAAGCCCTGTTGTGAGTGGAAGGTGTTGTCTAGCCATTCCAACAGGCTGATCTATTGATCCAGTGCAGACCCAGCCTCATGTTCTAGCTTCTCCAGATCTCATTCAGTCTAAAGGAAGTCCAATTAGGAAGGGAATTTAATTGTCCTTGTCCAGTGAGGAACCTAACAGATTGCCCCTTCAGCAAGATCCCAAGTCATGGTGGGAGCCTCTTCTTTTCCCCTCATAGAAGTGCTAGTTCCAGTGGAGGTTCATCTTTACCACCCCACAATAGTGCAAAAACCAGCAGGAATATATTTCCCCCCTAAAATGGTAATATGAAGAAGAAATTCCTAGCACATAGGACTAAATGCCCTTAGAAATGCCATTGTCAACCCATGATTTTTACCAGGTTTACTGCTTTTAGAGCCCAAAGCAATATTTGAATAGGGTTTATACAAGTCCATTCATCCACTCAAACTAGTTGGTATGTCAGCCCACTGGCCTATGCGTGGTCTGCATCTCTACTAGAACTAAGAATAGCATTTATCTAGTATTCTTCTCTTTAATATATCTGCCTCTGTTTAGATATAATCCAAGATGCATTTCATTACATATCATACACCTACCTTAACAATATTCAAAACATAAAGGCAAAATGTGAATCTTCTTTTTTCACATTCATTTACCTTTATTTATAAAGGCCTTTTGGGTTTTTGACATTCTTTCATGTGGTTGACTTGGAAAGCTGATAGAAGGTATATTCTGCACAAGATGAATCTTGATCATTTTGGGAGCTCCTTTCTCATTTGGCTTCCTCTTGTTCCAGCACTATATAGCAATTTCAGAATAAACAGAAAAGTGCTGGAACAAAGGCAGCCTGGAGTATTTTTTAGCTGTCTTCTTGATATATTTTATATGAGTGTAGAAAGGCCCTTGGTATACTGCAGTGAATTAGGTTTATTTTGACTGTTGATGATATTTATTTAAGAAATTTATATCCCACCCTTCACCAAATGGTTCCAGACCGGGTTACAATGAGAATAAAGCATATCAAATAATAAAACATAATGAAAGATATACATGCCAATTAATAGCAATATGAGTTCTCATATAATCAGTTTAACTACAAGATGACTGTATGAACAAATTACAATATTGGAGATGGGTTAATAATATGCATGAAGATCAGTTTTGAATTTTGAGTCAGTTGCATCGTTTTAGCAGCAGAATTGCATGAATTCCATTTTGCCTCTTCATATTAACAGAGTTGGAAGTTGCAAGGTTGGGCACGGAAGGAAATTTGGAAGATTTGAAATTTCCACAGAATGCAGGCTATGGAAGCACCATTCAACTTTCAGCAAACACACTGAAACAGAATGGTCGAAATGGTGAGTTCAGTAACTTTCAATTTATTTTTTTTTTCAATTATATATTCCTTTACCTAAGAAGTGCCTAAGGTTGTTGGCCTTGACAGCTTCACCATCATCCTTTCTGTGCCTCTGGGGTCTAAATGCCTGGAGTGAGAACGATGAAAGCAGGCTAACCTAATTTGTACCACCATGTCCTAAAAGCTTTTAAAAGTTATTTTGGTATTGTAACCTCGCTTATAGGGATTCGTAAATGTAAGCATCAGCAATTTAGCAATAATTTCAGAATATGTATGTAGTTGTAAGCTACATGTATGTTTGAATTGACTTTTCAACTGAAAAATAGGAAACGCGGAGTACTTTTCACACTGTTAAGTGCTTTGCTATGGCTGCTTCATTACAAAGTAAAAAAAATAGTGGCTTGAAAAGGAATAGAGGTGATAGCGTCCACACAGTAATGCCTGAAATCCACATTAAGGCCAGAAAATGCAATTTTAAGAGCTTTTAATGTGGATTATAAGTGGTATGGGGATGCTTGTGTCTGCATCTATTCCTAACCCACTTTCAAGGAACTTTTTCCATATGTGCGGTCGAAGCCTCTCTTGGGAAAAGAACTAACAATGTAAATGAAAGACCTCTTGCTTTTTTGTATGGCAGAACTTTACAGAATAACCTTTGTCTCTGTGAATTTTTCTGAGTTTGTTAAAAATAACTTTATTTAGCCTCACTAAAAGCTCTCGGGGAATTTCTTGCCCTTCATTGAAGCTGCATCCAGACGTCACTTATTGTACTTATTTGGATATTCTGGAAAAAAGAATGAATATCCAAATCTAGCGGAATAATTAAGCAATGACTGGATGTAGCCTGAGAGATACTTTTACTTTCCACATGTATTTCTTAAGATACTTCTTCAACTGCACCAACAAACATATTCCTCTTAAATCAGATGGTAACATCTTCCATTATAGCGGGGTTTTTCTGATTTGAGTTCCCCTGATCAAGGTTGCTGTTACACTTAGATGAGGGCTGGCTGCAGCTAGTTATTGGCTGATGGCACTGTGGACTTGTTCCACTGAGATTGGCTGACAAATATAACAGAAGTGCCCCTTTCCCCACCAATCAGCACCCTCAGTGGCTGCATCCGGACTTGTTTATACTGCATAGCGGAATGTGCATTGCAATTCTGGCATCACACACGACGATCCATGGATCATCATTGCTGTGCATTATCGGATTGCTACTGCACACTTACCTTAATGATGGTAAGAGGACACTCACTGCGCAGTATGACAAAAATTTGAATCTTACCGCCAGTCTGGCAGAATGGCTGGAAGAGACAAACAAGAGGCAGGAAGGGAGAGCAGCTCAAATCTCATTGGCTCCCTCAGCCCACATGACCACATGTGCCAACTCAGCTCTCGCAGCTTCCAAGGAGGAAGCTACGGAGCTTCCTTTCAAGTCAGGACAGCCAATTGTAGCTTCGCAGCAGGTAAGCTGTCCTTTTTACTTCAATTGCGGATTTATTCCACAAGTCTGGAGGCAGCCAGTGCGGTCGGATTTTCTTTTCCTCTTAAATCAGGTCCTTGGTTCCTTGAGAAAAATGGGGAAAGTCTGAGTGAAATGGATTTAAAAACCCAGACATATTAATACTGTACACAAAATAAAATAATGAAATTAAAACACTAATTTCACTTTTTTTTTCTTTTGTCTTTTCATAAATATGGAAACTCAGATAATTTACTGGAGGCTGTGTGCAAACTAGTTGCAATATTTCTAAACCTTCCTTACAGCCTTAGAACTATAGGAAAACAAGAGCAAAAAAATGCAGAGCACAGTGAGTCTCCAGCTTCTTAGAAAAACCCAGATTCCTGGGTAAATGGACCTTTGTATAAGCCTGCTATGCAAGGGAAAGGGAAGAAAGAAAATTGCAGTGGGCAAAAGCTCCAGCAAGGAAAGGAGGGCAGGGAGCATTGACGAGGTACCTTGTGGAGGCAGTACCTGCTCACCTCTTTTCTAAGGACAAATGCAGACTGAGCCTTTGGGGGGGGGGGGAATACATGTTCCCATATGTATAGAAAACCCAAAGAAAAATACAAGCAGGTGAAGCCCTTAGAGTAGTTGCAGCAGCCAGAGGTAAATGAGAAGATTCCAGCTCCATGAGCATGGTAAGGGTCAAGGCCCTTGTGTGTTTAGCCATTGTGCCAGTAGTGGCTCAAGCCCCCACTTCCCTCTTTTCTAAGGGCAAAGGCCTAAAGAGATGGTGGGGGTGGGGAGGATCTTGCTCATTTCTCAAAAGAGAGCCATCAACACACTTCCCAGGTGCCAGACGGCTAAATAGGACCAGAATTTACTTCAGAGTTCTCATTTGTAGTAGTTTTTGGGTTGCTATGGCATGTTCCAGGTTTCTTCTGTTCCAGGCTCTCAGAAGAAACCTGGAACACACCATAACAGCCCAAAAACTACTACAAATGAGATTGAATCTGGCCATGAAAGCCTACATATGGCCATTACTTGGTTCAATCCAGTTCAAATGAGCACCACTCTTTCAATTCAAGTTAAACCAGATGCTTTCGATAATTATCTGGTTTACCGTGTCAAACTCAGCATGAGGTATGAAAGCAATGCTTTCTGTCTTATCAGCTCATCACATCCTAAGTAAGGAGGTGGAGGCAGCAGCTTTCAGAAGTCTCACCTTTCAGAAGTTTCAGCTGTGACCCTCTTAACAAGTGAACTTTATATACAGTACTAGATGAGGATCATATTTACTTACAGATACAAGGTGATATTGTTTCAGAAGGAGGGATTGTGGCTGATTCACAATATTGATTTCTGAGCTTGACCACTTGCCATTATATTCTTTCTATTCATGTTTGCATTCATTTGGAAAATACAATATCTATATCTATTGATATTCTTGTTCTGCTTCCTCTTTATGTCCATTCAGAAATCCTCAACAAGCTTCTCAGTTTCTGGTTCTCCACGGGGTTCTGCTTCTTTGTCTTTCTCAGAATATAAATGAACTCTCCAAGGCTGTATTTGCTTTTCCTTAGATATTCCCTTTACTTCTCTTTGGGTATCTACTTTATTGAAACAGCAATTTCTTGAGTGTGAACTGAGACCTTGGCATTTTCAACAAAAAATTGGCTAGTTCATCTTTCTTGATTTTCTGACACTCATGCACTCCTGCAAACACACTTTTTATGTTTTTATTTTGTCTAAGGTATGGCAAATTTGAGTTTCTTGTTGATACTGATAATAGTGCTAAATTATTTTATTTAAACAAATGTTGCAGGTATTGAACACATTAAACAAACTATTGCTGTAATCTTGATATGGGTGACCAGATACTATCTGGATGTTGTTGGATTGCAGTTTACCTGAATCCCAGCCAACATGGCTAATAGGTGTGATGGGTGTGTGTATGGGTGATTTGCTACATCTAGGCTTCCTCTAGGTACTCTAGTGTCCCAGGGCTATGTTAGGATTGCTTTTTCCCCACTAAAGCGATGTTGATTTATCTGTCTGGACACTGATCCCAGGAGCTGCCATCTTGAAGATGATCACCAGGCTTGTGTAGCCCAGAATGGCAGCCACATATGCATGAGGGTAGCAACTGTGCACTTTCACGTATTCCAGCCTTCCAAATACTTGGACGTGCATGATGTGCCAATGGTGGGAGCGTGGTGCCCAGACAGATAAGTCTACTCACTTGCTTCTCACGGTTGCCCAGCTATCTAGGCAACAGACAGTTGTCCCAGAATATTGCTTAACAGTAGAATTTTGGCCATTATCTGGAGGCTGCCCTAGATGTCAGTAGATTGGACATTATGATACTCACATGGTGGTTGAGATGGCTCTGAAAGTGCTATAAGGAATGATAATATAATAATGGGCATTAAACTTTACCAGTCAGGTAACTTTGCTTTCACAATGATGGACAAGCGAAATATTGACTACTGCATAAGACACTCTGTTTTTGGCACCAAAGTCTGGCTTACTTGATATGGCATACTACCAATTTCATTGCCCCATGCCACCCCACTGAAGAACAGCACTGAATATTCCAATAAACCACAGTGTATCAAGGAAAAATAACTATTTAGCCTCAGTATTAAAGCATCACTTCTGTGGCACTAGAACCAACCACTAAGAAAGGTCCCCTTCCCTGATGCTTTTATATGAAAACCTTTTTGAACAACTGAAGTATCAATTGGTGTACTTATCTTCTGTTTAAGCTTCACTCATATTTAGTTGCCTAATCTGTTATTCATGTTCATATGTAGCAGAAAGGCATGGGCATGTGTGCATCTAAAGGAATGAACACCTTTTTCCATACCAACCTGCCTGTGCCTTAAGATCTGTAGGGGAGTCCCTCCTGATTGTACCACCTCCCTCAGCAGCAAAAGGGGTGGGCACCCGGGAGAGGGCCTTCTCAGTGATGCCCCCCAGGGTACGGAATAATCTCCCCCCTGAGGTGTGTCAGACACCCTCACTTCACATGTTTAGGGGGGTAATGAAGACACACCTCTTTGCCCTGGCCTTTGGCTAAGACACTTTTATTGTTTTAATATGTTCATGTTTGGTTTTGTAGCCCACCCTGGGACCTTCAGGTACAGGGTGGGATAAAAATGTGAATGATAAGTAAATGAATAAGAATATTAACTATATGCAATGAAAAATGCCCTTCAGCTTGGAATTTACGTTTCCTCACTTCGGCATATCAGTTCTATCAGAGATGTTTTCCCTACTGCACCTGGGACATCTATGACCCTGGTTCTTATAGTGTCTCTCTGAGGCACATATGGCATATCACCAGGAGCTACTAAGCCATTCAATTGTTCTGCCAGTGATCTTCCACCAGCTGACCTTGGTCAGTTATACAACTAATAAAGCAATGCTGGGGAGCCTTCATAAAGCCTGCAGGCTTCCCATAGGCATTCTGTTGGCCATTCTATGGGCAGGTTACTGAATTTGGTGGCTTTCTGGCAGACTCCCAAAATATGTTGCATTGTTGTGATCATCTTTAGCAAAGAGCAAAGAACCTGTGATCATCTTTAGCAAAGAGCAAAGAACCTGGAGTTTTGATAAACATGTTTAAGTCTAATATCTTCAGTAGAAATTTTGTTTCTTGTATTAATGATTTAAATATTGATAGAAAGTAGATATAAAGCATGTTACATACAATAAAGTGCTCTTTCTTACCACCACCTCACAGATATGCACATTTTAATGAAGTTCTATGAAAGTAGAGAAAGGCTATTTCTATTCCAGTGACTGAAATACAGTACAGTACATCGAAGCAAGCATCTAAATGGGAATATACTAAGGGGATAATTTTGATATTAATAGTTTTTTTAAACCTTCTGTTAAGTCTTTATGTACTGTGACATTTTCTGTGCTTGTCAGTTTGAAAGTGAATGGGGTATACTGGAAGTACAAGGAACCAATTATAGGACAAGTTTCTGCAAGCATTTGAGAACGGTGCAAGCAGCGATTTTCTTTTCACTAATGGTTCCTGAAAAAACGTCCCTTTTTTCCCCTGAGATTTTATTTCCTTTTATTTCAAAAGAAGTGGTTTCAAACAGTCAGAGTAAAAATTAATGACTTGAGGGGCTTTGGTGTAATACATAATCAAACTGATAGGGGCTCGAACCCAAACAGTTTGACAGTTTGATACTCCACGCCATGTCCTATTATGAACACATCCATGGCCTCTTCCATTATATCCATGTCCCCCCTTACCTTTTCAAACCAAATTTTCCAGGTAGCCTGTGCCAGCAGCCACATGATTCTTCAGCAGGCCAATCATCCTACTAGGTCTTCAAGAATAGAGGCACTTGGATCCTAAGCAGACCAAGTATGTGTACACACAATCAAACTTGACAATTATGTCTTCCATTCTGTAAGGCCTAGGAGGCCAGGAAAGCAAGTTGATTGGCCTGCTGGAAAACTGTGGCTTCCCACTCAGGGCACAAGAAAAGGTAATGGGTCCACAAACAAGATGGAGGAGACCACAGCCATGTTTGGAGTACGTCAAAACTTAATTAGAAAAACAAAGAGAAAGATCACAAGTGTGATGACAAGGCTAAGGACATGTTAAGGGGTCATAGAACCAGTTTTGTGAGCTGCCAGACCAGTTCATACAACTGGGGCAAATTGTTTGAAGTTCATTTAGAACCAATTTGTCTGTGGAGCAATTTGAACTGCCAAAAATATATATGTGCACATCTATATTTTTATTAGCATTGCTTGTAAGTAGCAAGCAATGTTAGCAGCATTGCTTGTAAGGAATCCTCCATGGGCATCAGGGCCGGGTCCTGAGCTAGAAGTGGGAGTGGTAGCACAGATTCCAGTTTTAAGTGAAGAAGTTGATCAGAAATATGGAGGACAATCAGATCTAGGCCAAGTAGAAAGACTAGAAGGTGGCCGTCCAGCTAAATAAGAACTGCATGGAAGCAATGTGCGCTGTTTGTACATTGTGGCACCTGAGGACTGAAATTAAAGGTCATAAAAGGTGTTCCAGCTTTTAAACAGCAGTGAGAGTTGCAGGTCCAGAGGACCTCCATGATAGAAGTCAGGTTACATCAGTGGTTCTCAACCTGGGGGTCGGGACCC
>MTQE01002560.1:8359476-8376244 GCA_014337955.1 Aspidoscelis marmoratus | reverse complement strand
GCGGCATTAGGAAGGTTGAGAACCGCTGGGTTACATAGTCTGCGGCACCAGGAACTGAAGGGTAGGACAAGCCTAGTCGCAGTGGCTGGCCACATCATCTCCTCCTGTTATCCTTCCCTGCCTTTCTCCAAAGGGATCCAAAGGGCCCTCTTAATGCATAGAAGCATCATAAGACTTCAAAATGTGCTGAATATGTCAAGTGGTTTTTCTTCTCTTTATATTTTTGCTTTATGATCTTTGAATAACTGGTACAGCAATCTGCAGCTACACAGGTGTGTGAGGCAAAGACCTCTGACTACAAACAGAATGTGTAGAATACCTTTGTACTGTCTGAATTATTTGACTGCCCCACTTGGTGAATCTTCCTATAACTTTCAGACTCACAGTAATTCTGTGCTGGCTCTTTATATTGGACCAGCGAACATGCTAGGAGCCTCCTTTCTGCATGTTGGGGCTTCCCTTAGACCACACCAGCATGCAAATGGGAAACCTAGCACACTTGTTGGCCCCGTGTAATGGCCAGTGTGGAATTGCCCTTACATGGTAGGTTTTCCCTGTTCCATATTGATAGATAAATCACAACATATCTACTGTATTCTATCCTCTATACAAAATGGAGCTTAAGGTAGCAAGCATTGGGTGGGAGGGGAGCTGGCTTAATTTCCCCTTGTCCCGTTCTTTCCTTCCAGGTGAAATCCGAGTGGCTTTTGTTCTGTACAACAACCTGGGGCCCTACCTGTCCACAGAGAACGCCAGCATGAAACTGGGGATGGAAGCCATGTCTACCAATCACTCCGTCATAGTGAACTCCCCAATTATCACTGCAGCAATAAATAAAGAATTCAGCAATAAAGTTTACCTGGCTGATCCCGTTGTGTTTACCGTGAGACACATCAAGGTAATTCATATTTCAGTCCATATTGGTTTTCCCTTTCCTCTAAAAACATATCAGAAAGAGTTTTAAAATTATGTATTACTTATTTTAATCTAGTGCATTTCAAGGCAGACAGCATTTGAAAAATCACAGCAGTATTAATATACAACAGTCCCTTGATATTTGTGAGACTTATTATGCCTCCTAACCACACAAACATCAAGAATATCAAGTATTGGATGCCTGTGAGAAATAAGGAGAAAAAAAAGTCCCATAACTTCCCCGTAGGTTTCTATTTTGCCCCAGGATAAGTAGTATAGGATGCAGAGAGCAGCTAAAAGACTGGCTAGGTGCTTATTGTTGCTTCCCTTCTTAATCTTTTACTTTCTTTCAAAAGCAAAGATATTTTATATATTTAAAATACCATTTCACAGAAAGTATCTCCACACAATAGGGTGGGCTATGAGGGCTTGTAACTCACATTATACTATCACTGCAGGCAAGATCTACATAGCCCCTTCAGGCTGTGCCAAAGAGTGCAGTGACCACAGGTCACCATGCAGCAAAAGAGGGTTGGGTGTGCAGTGATGCGAGTCTGCCCCTCACCAGTCCCCAGACTGCTCAGATGGACAGAATCTCCATACAGGAGCACTCCTCTTACAGAACAGTAAACAGTAAAAGTTGCTCTGCTAAAGGAAGTACTGACCGAGTTTGGTTCAGTTGGTGCCATGCAGTTGCCAGACCGGCCTAGCTGAGGTCCATAACAATAAGAGCCAAAAATGATCCACTTCCAGGGCTGTTTTTGACAATTTGCATCATGGCCCTGAACAGAACTGGGGCACCAGAGAACTTCAGCTCCCTGTCTCAAAAGTTTGCATAGGCCAGAATGCACATTCTGAATGGACAGTCCTCCAACCCGCTCCAGTGGTCCTTCCCAAGAGTAGCTGTGGCAGCACACAACTACAAATGTTGCCACAGATTGGATATACTGTCAGTGCTACTCAACAGACCTTCATGCTTATTTTGACACTTGTTTCCTGCTTTTCAGCTTAGGGCACTGTGACTTATTGTCCTTTTATTTTATCTTCACAAGAAATCTGTGAGGTGGATTAGGCTGTCAGGTAGGTTAGACTGAGGCTGCATCCAGACATATGATAAAGTGTCTTGAAAGTGAAATAGGGATAGTATCATGAAGATGCTGGTGTTCCCATCCGTCTTTTAATCTTTATTAAAGCCCTTTAAAAGTACATTTTCTGACCTTTAATATGGATTAGAAGTACTAGCCTGAGGGTGCTATCTAAGCAGCTTTCGTGTCACCTTTTTATTATGTGCAGATGCAGCCAGTGAGTGGCTAAAATAACCCAGTGTGCTTTCATGACCATGTGGGGACTGGAAGCCAAGGATCTTGGATCATGTTTCACACTCTTGACCAATAGTGAGCTGCTTTTTCTGTGAGGAAAGTTATCTTGATGTTCTGTTGAAAACTCTCTTATTGTAGGTTAAGTCTCTTTTCATATGTCCTATATTCTGGGATAGAGAACAGAGATCATGATCCTCTTCTTTAAGGCAAACCTTCTAGTATTTGAGGAAAGTTATCATATCCCCAACAACATTAGTATTTTCAAAACCAAATGTAGCAAGTCTGCTCTGTTTCTTTTCTATCTTTCCCAGAAACTCCATAGTTTATTAACATGATAGCTTTGAATCTGCGTGAATTAGGCTGTGTTCACACTTTAAAAAAAGAATAACCTGAGTGGCAGCTCTGCGATGGACATTCACACATCGGTGTGCCCATACCATCTCTGAAGCTACCTAAGTGGTGGACTGGAGATGGAAGGAGAATACAAGTGTGGCATGCTGACACGTAAAAACACTTTCAAGCTGCTTTTTCCTTCTGCATGTGGATATAGCCTGAGGCCTTTCTCACACAGACCCTTAATACAGGTTGTGGGTCTCTGTAGTACACATCTAGGCCTCATAGATCTGCATGTTCATCCACATCTATGAGGCCATGCCCCTGATTGTCCGCTCTGTCTGCATTAGACAGAGCATGATCCTGATTAGGGTGACCTTAATCTGGATCACTGGTAGACTTATTTAATCAGGTCAACCGGCAGACTGGCAGACCTGATCTAGAGGTGTGCAAAAGGCATGAGTTCCATGTTCCGGATTATAAGGGGGCATATTTCAGTGGCACACCATTCCATCCTACTGAAAAGCACCCCCCAGAGGCCAGGAACTTTTGTTCCTAGCCTTTGGATGCATGGGGGGTACAGTCACAAAGCTTGGGTGAGCTTCAGGACCATGGCCTGACAATGGAGCATTCTGAAGTTTTAGAGGACCTATGGAGATCCAGATTTTCATTGTATCCAAACTCCATTCAGGGTGCAGGGTACATGAAAAGCTGCAGTGGGATATGTGTCAGTCAGGAAATAATAACCCTTTTTCAGCATTTGGAAAACAGCAGGGGTGGGACTGAGTCAACCCTTCACCAGTCCTGCAATGAGACCACTGTTTATGCCTGCCTAGCATTTAGTTAATCTGAAGTTTCCTTCTCCCCAGTCCATCCCACTGGGTGTACTAACAATCCTAGTATTATTTTTTTTCCTGGGTGCAAGAGAGACTGGCAATTACTCCGTCAGCAAGGATTATCACTATTGTAATCATTTTGTGGAATAATCATTCATTCTTCTGCGGTGGAAATACAGCGAGTTAATCTGGACGGCTCAGCACAGTCCATGACAAAAATCAATTAGAAACAGCAAATTAAGATCACATTTTGTTAAAATGAGAAAGGTAGCAAGCTTTCTGGGGTACGCGAAGGTAGAATTTTTAATAAAGCAACCTCTGCTGATTGCGTCTGGGAGCACAGAGTATATTTAATGCTTCAGTGTTTTCATTGCACATATTTATTTATTTTGTGCAGCAGTCAGAGGAAAATTTCAACCCCAACTGTTCATTCTGGAGCTATTCTAAGCGTACAATGACAGGATATTGGTCAACTCAAGGATGCCGTCTTCTGACAACAAACAAAACACACACAACATGCTGCTGCAATCACCTAACCAACTTTGCTGTCTTGATGGCCCATGTGGAGGTGAAGGTAAGAGCGACATTATATTGGGAAGGTGAATAAAGGGTCTAGCCATTATTACCACAAAGAGAGCCAGTACCCATGAGACTGTTATATGATCGTAATCTGTTGTAGCTCCTGTTGTTACACTTGCTTGAATCATTGGGAGCACTTTGCTCTGTGGGCACCTTCCTCCATCACATTACTGTTTGGTACGTTTCAGCAGTGGTCCAATTTGCCACAAACAGACCCAGTGGAAATAATAACTTCAGGAAAGCTTAAGCTCCAAATAAGCAGGAGCTCTCTTACAAGCGATGTTAAGAGCAACTGAATTCTGTTCTCACATGTATTCAAGGAAGAAGGAAAAGAGAGTCTGTCCAGGAAGGAAGGCGAATTACTAATGGTAGTAAGAAGAAGGGGAATTAGCATACTATATCATTCAAAGTATATGTATTTGTGTGTGTGTGTATGACCTACATATAGTTTGAATTAATTCAGTTGTCTTATATAATTATACATCTGAATTATATTTTTATTATTTCTGAGCATATGTAAGCCATGATGGGAGTGGTTTTGCTCTGAAAGGTAGATGTACAATATGCAAATTAGATTCATTTATTAAGCAAGAAATATTGCACTGTGGTTCCGCCTTGGCCTGTTTCCTGAGCAGGCACAATATGGGTAATGGGTTGTGATTCAGCTACTGATGTTTCAAGAAAATGCTGATGTTGAGGTTGGTTCCACTGATCTGTTTCATACTCTGCCCATTTTCGTAAGGTTAGCCATGATAGATTTGCAGTTTAACTGAAAGGCTGGGATTAGAGTGCATGCTGTCAGATGCATAAAGAATTTCTATATAGTTAGACTGTAAATGTTATATAAATACACATATAAAATATAAGGTGCAGGGATGGAAACCCATAAAATACAGGTATGGCAGTTTTTATTAGCCAAAGGTATCTAGCAATCTCTTTAGATTTGGCATTCCAAAAACCCCTCTCAATTAGGGAAGACTTTTAAGATTTGTCAGCTTTTAAACTCAGGACCTGTGGACCTTTTTCTACATTTGACCATAAAAGTTAGCAGTGTGGCAGCAGCAGGCTATCACCAATAGCAAAAATAAATGTGCTCTGATGTTCAGGTGCTCTAATAAGTGGATATAGTGACATAGCAGTGGGGTGAATGTGGGTCCATGCAAATCCTGCACCTATCCAGTACACCCAGGGCACCTTGGGAAACAGCGTTGTGCAGATTCTGCTTCCTTATGGTACACTCACAGCACAGCACCATAAAGGTGCCCTGCAGATCGTGCAAAATTGTGTATGAATGAAAGGTCAAAGTGATTTACTCTACACATACGCTTTTTAAAATCATTTTCTTCTACTATATATTGTATGTTAAACTACATAAACAGTATTTGGAAATAATTTATGTTATGAAACACTGCTATACTGTAGAGTCAATTCTATTATTATTTTGTTATGCTATTCTGTTTCTGTGATGCTTGAAAACTACAAGGCCGTGTCTTCACGGCAACCTTATATCGGATTCAAAATGTTTTGAATCCTTGGAGTCCAGACGGCAGTTTGGCTTAACCCAAAGCGTGATGGATCTCAATCCTGATTTCAACAGGTCTCACTCCGGTTCGTGCGCTTGAAACATTTTACATTTTTTACTGTGGGAACCCTTCCGTGTTAAGGGATGAGAGTTTCCCTCCCCCAATAGCTTGCTTCCAAAGCAAGCTGTAAAAGCAGCAGCAGCCTGAATAGCAATTCAAGCAATCCACTGTAGCAAACAAGCAATTCACACCTGATAACCATCTTGCTATTGAAAGTGCTGAAAAGAAACAAAAGCAACTGCCGTTTGGAGAGATGTATGAATGTTTAGCTGTAAAGGGGCTTGACTTGCCACTGCTGCTGCTCGCCCTGAGCAATCGGGAGAGGAGGGGAAAGAATTGCTGCCTGCCTGGTGCCGGTTTTCCTCCATCCAGGCAAGGCAGCCCCCCAGCTAGGCTCCGTGAAGGGGTCTGTTATGGGTGGTATGTTCACGCCAGGAGGAAAAGGACAGGGCAGCCCCGAAAAGCGGCTTTTTAAAGGTAGCCACTGGAGTCCCCCCTTGAGTCACGTACGTCCTCAGAATCCGGATTGAACGCAATTAAGCTGATAGTAATGGGAACAGGCAAATTCGCCTTTGCATCCGGTTCTGTTATCTCGGTTTAGGGAAAGCAAAATAAGGTTGCCGTGAAGACACGGCCCAAGTGTGATCGGGGAGCATGGCTCTCAAGGTGGATCCTGACCCACTGTTCCAATCAACAGTAAAGAAACAGCACAATACAGATAGAATCTCCTTGTGCTGCTTCACACACACATGTACACACATACACAGAGGAATCTTCAAGTCATGGTATGCAGGGAAAAGGTTAGTTTGAGGCTGCATCTTAATCAAACCCTCAGGGCAACTGGTCTCCATTGGGAGTGATGGAAACTGGCCCCACCTAAGGGGCCTTTGCTGTGTAATGGGGATAGGAGGTAGCAGCTCTGGGAAGCAGACACACAGAAATCAAAGACAGAGATGGGGAATTTCTGTTCCTCCAGGTCTCTCTAATAGGACCTAAGAAGTGCGTTCAGTCTCCTTTGCTGAGCATCAACACTGAGTCAAGGATACTTTTGTCTACCCTTCATGTCAACTCAGACCTAGCCTCTTTGATTTTCGGGGCATGCTGGTATTTTACATCTTTGGTAATTTCTTTGGGTATACAAGGATCCTTCAAGGAAATGGATAAAGTAGAAATGTAATAAGTATAGTAATTTTTTTATCCTTTCTACTGAAGTCTAAGGGCTAGCAATTTTTGACTTCAGACCCAACCTGGTATAAAGTTCTCATAGTTAATATGAACAAGCTTAAGAAGGAGCTTTAGACCTAATGAGCCTGAATTGTTTTAGCTCTGTGACTCAGCAGGGATGAAAGTGATTCCTAAAAACGCAGCATTGTGTTCTACAACTTGTGTTCAGTAGCAGTGTTCCATGAACATGGTGGCTGAAGGGGAATGTTTAAGAACTGTAGGAATTTCAATGCAGCAAATGCTATCACACCAGAGTCTCCAAACTAAACCAGGACTTCCAAATCATTATAGCTTAGCTCTAACAACCAGCTGTCCAGACTGCTTTTTAGTATTTTACTTACTTTGGTAGGTGCTACTACCTAAAGCAACTGAGTTTGGGAGCTTCAATGTATTAAGGTATGGTTTCATGAACTGGAGGAGTGCAGTATTCCAGTAATTCAATAGATCACACACTTCAGCTGTTTATAAATAAAGGGAGTATAACTTCATTGTTACAGGTGTTAACACAACAAGCATAATGGTACTGGTTTAGACAACTGAAGGTGCCTCCAGATACATGCATTTCCCCCAGGACTTTATTTGGATTGCCACACATATCCTTGGCAATCCCAATACAGTTTCAAGTTAGTTGGGCAAAAGCCCAGTAGATTGCTGGATTTTCCTCAATGCCAATGATGTTAGGTTTTCCACCGTGCTGGTGTCTCGCCTCTGCTTGGAGTCTCACCACGATTCTGACTCTTCCTGGTTGATATACCTGGATTTCAACCAAGAGTGAAGAAAATGCAAAGGGAAATAGGTGAGTGTTTGGCTGACATCTGAGTATATCCACCAGGAAGAGAATGGCTATGGAAGACCAGATGGAGGTAAGACCCCAGGATTGCCTCCTGCTGTCTGGCAGGTCTGACAAGAAGCAACAGCAAGATCCAAATAAGGTCCCACAATGTCTTGTTGCCATCTGGGGTACCCTTGCTAAAAGTACCTATACCTCCAAATCTTCCTCCAAAAGTAAAACTCCAGTGACAGACAATTTGGTAATATCAACTACAGCCAAACCCTGGCTTCTCCCTGGCTAATGGTAAAGATCGGGGTGGGAGACAGTACTCAAACATCTGGAACCAGTCACTTCCATTCTTTGACGTTCTCGTGCTTCAGCAATTCCATCTCTCTTTCAACCCATTCCCTGATTGGCAGATGCTAGCTGGACTTTGGATACAGTGATGGCTTTGCCACTTCCTTCCTTCCTTCCTTGAACAATCTTAGGGCTGTTCTCTAGCAAATTTGTTAAAGTCTGGCATCATCATGTTTATGTGTGGTACATAAATTCAGTGTGCTTGATGGGGAGACTGGAACAAGCTGGTCATATGATGGAGTCAAAGTGAGATTTTGGCTGCCATGGTGGCATTCAGAGCTTCACAGCTGTGTGTGAACAATTACAACAGCTTTCACCTCGTGCCAGGAACTAATGACTGTGGACAGGGACTATGGAGGAAGGTCCAAAGTGACTCCACTTCAGTGGAATCACTATGCATATGTCTGGACACTGCCCAAGTTTAGGTTTCTCTGAAAATTATTCATTTTGGTTTCTTTCTTGTACCTTGGAGTAGCTCTATTTTTCTTAGCAAAATTTATCACCTATGCAAAACACTTCCCAATAAGATACAAGTCGGTGCTAAGTTGCTGTCTATCTGTGATAACTAGAAAGTGTATTTTTGGTAGATCATATCAGAAATCGGGCATTGTTAGGAACTCTGTTCCCCCCAATTTAGGGAGGGAGGGAGGGAGGGAGGGAGGGAGGAGATATTGTTTAGGATTTCTTAATGTGCTGCTATCCTCATTGATCTCTTATGTGACAGCTTATATGAGAGTGAAGTCTAGTTAAAATAGTTTCATATAAACAGCTATTTCAGATGTGGATCACTACTGTGTGATTAATTGTCTTTTTATTATGCTTGCAGCATGGTGATGCGGTCCATGATCTGCTCTTGGATGTCATTACTTGGGTTGGCATTCTCTTATCCCTCGTCTGTCTCCTGTTCTGCATCTTTACTTTCTGCTTCTTCCGTGGCCTCCAGAGCGACAGAAATACTATCCATAAAAACCTCTGCATCAGTCTCTTTGTGGCAGAACTGCTCTTTCTTATTGGGATCAACAGAGCAGACCAGCCGGTAACTATCCAATTAGCAATGGTGCCCAAAGACATCTTTATGAGGACCAGCCAACATGTCATCATGTCACATAACTAGCCTTCAGGTTTTCCACTTCCCTTGATTGAGCTGAAAATGAGACAAAACTAGGATTTAGTAGAACAAGAAAAGGTCGGGCATGATAGCAACTAGGGGTGCCATCTTTCTTCAGTTT
The DNA here is from genome assembly GCA_014337955.1 of Aspidoscelis marmoratus. NCBI lineage: Eukaryota > Metazoa > Chordata > Lepidosauria > Squamata > Teiidae > Aspidoscelis > Aspidoscelis marmoratus. The sequence goes on along the minus strand of MTQE01002560.1, from coordinate 8,367,097 downwards.
TAAGATCCATGTCCTAGGCAACCCAATTTGGCATATTTCAAACCTACCAAATTAAAGGTAGCTATGAGAAGAAAGCCTACAGTAGGTTAGCACTTTCATTAAGCCCAATTTATATGTCACAGAATAGTGTGCGCTATTAGCTATCCAGGGGCCCAGCTACAAACATTATGGCCATGGTCACATCTTTGCTTTAAACTTTCTTCAGTCTATCTTCCAGTCTGACTGCTCACACCTTTTTATTTCTATCAGTTTTATTTGTGGACTTTCCATTCAGGACAGTCCAAATGAAAGGTGGAAAGTGATGACTTTCCAAGGCTCAGAGCTGCCTGTTACCTCCAGCCTTGGAAAGAGATGCATATTAATTAGCTCCTTGCCGGGGAGGTTGACTCATCGGAGATCACAGGCATTGGGAAGCAAATTAGCTGGCTCCTCCGGTCTCTCTTTTAATCATTAGCGGAGCTCTGCTTGTGTGCAGAAGATCTGCTATAACCCCCTGACAGTTACTCAGCTGATTGCAGGGCAGCTGTCAGGCTTACCTGGGTGATTAAGCGCTCAGGGAAGGGGGGACAGTTGCGATCGCAGCATTAGCAGTAGGGGCAGTGAAACCCCACCTGCTAATGCTGCAATCGTAACTGGGAGTGTCCCCATGCCCCAGGATAACCCCTTTTTGCCCCGTAATTCAGGGCAAGAACAGTTATCAAGTGGGGGGGGGTTCTTCATTTTGGAGAATTTTGTCCCTCATATAGCCCAAATTAGGGCTTTGCGTGGGGATTCTTGCAAGGCTGACTCACGTTCACCTTGTAGTATCCTCACCATGGGGACGCCCACAAATAGTCACTCTCCCATAGGAGAAAAGAAACCATATTCCCAGGGTTCTGGATTGGATATCTGTCCCTACAGCATCAACACCCAGACCGTATCTCATTAAATATGTCTGATCACTAAGCAATAATGTTGAGTCTCTTTTCTTGGTTTTGTTTTGCTTTCTTTCATTTTGCCTCGCCAAGCTAAATAAATGTTGCTTGTTTTGCTTTGTTTTTAACTTTCCCAGATAGCCTGTGCTGTATTTGCTGCCCTCTTGCACTTCTTCTTCCTCTCTGCTTTCACCTGGATGTTTTTGGAGGGAGTACAACTCTACATCATGTTGGTGGAAGTCTTTGAAAGTGAACATTCACGCCGAAAATACTTCTACCTGGTTGGCTATGGCATGCCCGCTCTAATTGTGGCTGTTTCAGCAGCAGTAGACTACAGAAGTTATGGCACAGGAAAAGTGTGAGTTTTGTTTTTGTGTTCATCTTGTACTTTGGTCTTAGAAGCCGTTACTAATAAGCATGGATTGAACAAAAGCATGCTGGAAATAAATTGGCACCGCCAAGAGCTTCAGTGTTTAGGTAGCAATGGTCTATGGACCACTTTCACAAGGCCTCCAACCAGAAACCACTCTTGGATCATCTTGAATTATGTTTTGATCCAAAAGGAATCAAGTCATGACTTCGGCAGATCAAAGGGAAGCTTCCAATCAGAGCCACGTCTTCTCATACCATTCACACAATCACAATCTGCAGACTGTTGCTGCATGCAGCTACAGGTGGGAGCAGAAATGTCTTCCTTCCTGTGCAGTTCACATACTACTTGATACCACACTTCATTTTGTTTTCAGGGTGAAAAAGCCTACTAAACAAAGAAGGTAAGCAAAACTTAAAGTTTAAGTTTTTGTCCAAATACTAATCTAATAATTTGTCCAATCTCTGGTAAGTTAAAGGATTTTGTAAGCTGTTCCATAGTGCTCAAGGGAAAGAAAAGGTAGAAACTAAGAGAATTTCACAGTGCACAAATAAAGAGATATCATTCACCACTTTCTTCAACAGTTAAATATTCATAAGTATATAAGAAGAACCCTGCTGGATCAGGCCACAGTCCATTCAGTCCAGCATCCTGTCTCGCTCCGTGGCTCAACAGTTGCTTCTGGGAATCTCAAGCAGAAGACAAAAGCAAAAGCTTCACCTACTCTCAACTCTGCAAATGGCCTTTAGAGGCATCCTGCTTGTCTCTCCAACTTGGAAGCAATATCTAGGCATCCATTGTAATAGCCATTGATACACCTGTCCATGAATTTGCCCAGCCCCTATTTAAAGCCATCCAAATTGGTGTCTGTCACCATTTTCTCTGATAATAAATTATCTCCCTATTTACCCACACCTGAGAGAGTGTTGAGAGAACATGAAATTTTGCAAGAGTTTCTTATTGACATTTTACAGTGGCATTGGCTTTTAAACTTTTTGAAATCCTAACATGGTGAAATTTAATCACAACATGCCCTTAGTGAAAATGCAAAAAAAAAAAAAAAAAAAAAGGAATGAGAGATCAAATGCTACACACTTGAAGTACCCTGTCAAGGTATTGTTTTGTTTGTTTGTTTAACAATTTATATCCAGTCCTTCACTGAAAGGTCCCAGGATGGGTCACAATGATAAAGGAGTAATAGATACAGGATTCTTAATGCCCATGAAAATATAACCCACCCACTCCTTTCTCCCTGGCATGACAACACCCAGAGGAAGCTAAACATCAAGGGGCTGGATGAAGAGGTATCTTTTAAGCAGGCACAAACAATGTATAATGTAGGAGTCTGGCAGACCTCCAGAGAGAGGCTGTTCCAGAGCCTGGGGGCCACCACAGAAAAAGCCCTGGGCCCTTGTATATCTGAGAGAGGAAGAACTAGAAGAAGGCCCTCTCCTTGAGATCTTAATACTTGAACAGAGGCATTTCCGCACTGCATCGCGTTCGAAACGGAACGCGTTCAGGCGGAAAGCTTAAGGCAGCTTCGGGCGCTTTCCCCTTTCACACACAGACGCGCCAGAACGCGTGTAAACGCGTTCCAGAGCGTCTGGGTGCGAATGCTCAAAGCGCCCGAAGCTGGCTTAGCCGGCAAATGCCGGCAAGGGGCGCGCAGACAGCCGCGGAGGCAGATCGACAATCAGCTGTTTGTCAAACAGCTGATTGTCAAAGCCGCGCGGCGTCGGAGGCGAGCCCGCAGCCGTTCGGGAGACAGAAGCAGGCGCGAACGCTTCTCCTCCCGAACGGCTGCGGGCGGCTCGTCCGCGTTGGAACGCATGTAGAGCACTTCAAAGTGCTCTACATTTCGAACGCGGAAAAGACAGCTGCGGACACGTCGGAACGCAAGCCGCGCGCGGGCAATGCGGATGACGTGTCCACAGCTGTCTTTTCCGCGTTCCGTTCAGCCCCGTGCGAAAACGTCTCAGGTCTCTATGGAAGAAGGTGCTCCTTCAGATTTCTAGGACCCAGCTGTTTAGATCTTTCAAGACTGGTGTGATGTGTGCCTGACCACAAACTTCCATCAGCAGTCAATTTGTTGCATTTTGCACTAGTTTTGTACTATGAAGGTAGCCCCACATAGTCTAATCTGGAAGTTCGCAGAGCGTGGATCACTGTGGTCAAGTTATCCCAATATAAGAAAGGCCAAAACTGGTGAACCAATTGGAGATGGAGGTAGGCACTCCTTGGAGCCTCCCTTAGACTAAACCAGTGTGCAGAAGGAAGGATCCTAATACACTTACTGGTCCAGCCAATATAGAATTGCCTTGTTTCTCTTGTGCCACAGTGAATAGCAAAATAGAACTGGAGCTTTCTCTTTGACTTCTGTTGACATCACTCCTCCCATGATCCTTAGTCACATGGCCATTAACCACTGTGGAATTACGAGAGTCCAAAACATGAAATTTCACCCAGTTGCTTAAACCAAATCAGACTATTAATCCATGATATATCGCGAAGTAACATGTAGAGGCAGTTTTACTGCTATTGAGAGCATCAGACCATCATCTGAACCTTGGTCTTGAACCACAGAGCCGAGGGTCAATATCCAGTATTAATTTATCCTGGAGTCCGACCCACTTCTTAACATCTCTGCTCCCAAATTTAAATACATTGTAATGCTTAATTCATTATTAACAAGCTTATTTTAACTTAAAAGCCAAAATGCTGCCATTAAAGCTAGAAATGCCTTCAGTCAAACAAGTGATTTCTGAAGCTTTTATTCTGCTCTGCAAATTGCCTTCCTCATTTACAATTGTGAATATCTGAATGTCTTCGTTATTAACAAAACCAACATCAAAGCAGAATTTAAATGATACTGCGTCATGTCTAAAGGAAAACTGCCTCTGGTTTTCGTAGCCTGCACCAATTGTTGGAGGAATACTTGCTTTTGTCTGACTCCAGGGGTTTTGTATTTTCACAATTCAGCTGAGTCAATTGTTTTTCTGTCGGGGGAAAAAACTCTTAACAAGAAAAAATAGTAGTGCTGCCCACTTGTAGGCAGTGTGCAAATACAGTATGCTCTGTCAGATTCTTGGCAGGTCTGTGAACCCTTCCCATAATGCCCTTGTAGAAATAGTCAAAGCCAGAACAATATCTTTAAGAATCAATGTTCTGCCACTTAGGCGCTGCATTAGGACAGGCATAAACATCTCTGTAAAACTGGATTTTCCTTGATTATATTGTATCCTCGATTGTAAATGATCTGGTTCAAGCTAGAACCAAAGACAGGGCAATGCAGTTGGTTGACAATCCTGTAGGATTAATCTAATTAAAGACTTGACTCAGAGAAATAAGGACATGAACAGTGCCCTCATCTATATGGACCTAAATAGGGATGAAGCTCAAAGAAAACGGGCAGATATTCTCCTAATCACGCCAAGCGCGTTATGCTCAAATAGTACTTCTTGAGTCTGCTTTAGAGGGTAGTCAGATTAGATAGTAAAATCACATCTAATGCACAGCACCAGGAATGGCAATTTACATTGTGTTGTCCATGCTTTATGGAAACAAAAATGTTTTAAACTACAGATCTGCTGTGAAACACGTTTAGTTTTCTGCATTTGGGTCTTTCTGCACTAGCTCTAAAAATGGATTTAGAGCCAGATTGAGGAAAGATTAAGACTCGGCTTCCGCATTGGGAACCCAGTTAGGACACTTTGCGGAAGCTGCTTCTGCATTTCGGCGCACAAGGCCGATTTCTTAAACCGGTTTTGCTGCCAAAATCCAGCCCTATTGTAAGACCTGAAAAATTAGGACTTAATCCAGCCCTTCCCCCCAAACCGTTTTGGAAGCAGGATGCTTCCGCAAACGGGCAGGGAAGAGCTGGATTCCTGATACGTGCCCAGCTGGCAAAGAGGGTAAGCATGCACATGCTCTCCCTCTCTGACAGCTGGGCTCCTCCCCCCGGCCTCATCCATTGGCTTCCTTGGAGCCAGGATGGGGAGGCTGTCAGCTGGCTTCCCTGGGGTCCCCCTCACCCGAGAAGCTGCAATATAAGCTGCAAAATTGCAGCTTCTCGGGCCAGGGGACCCCACAGCCTACACCCCCCAACCCACCCTGGGTTGCACATGCATAATCATGTGCTTACCTGGCGGTGGCCGGGCCAATTCTACTGACAGGAGCCCGGTGTGCCATGTGTGTGTGTGCGCCATGGCTTCCGATTGGCCAGCCACCCTCTTGCCAGCATAATTGGCCCAGCCACTGCCAGGTAAGCATGTGATCGCGTGCGCACGGCCCAGGGTGGGCTGGGAGGGTGTAGGCTGTGGGGTCCTCTGGCCCGAGAACCTGCAACTGTGGCTTCTCGGGGGAGGGGGACCCTGGGGAAGCCAGGTGACAGCCTCCCCATCCTGGCTCCAAGGGAGCCAACGGGTGAGGCCGGGGAGAAGGGCCTTGGGAAGCCGGATTGGGATGGGTGCTGATTCATCTGCACAGCACCCACTCCAATCCGTCTCTGAAATCCTGTCTTGCCACCGCTGTCCCGCACATGTGCGGATGCGTGGGGCTTCGAGGATCTGTCCTGTTTGTGACAGATCCTCAGAAAGACTGGATCACTGGAAAACAGATCTGAAAAGATCTGTTTTTCGGCGGCCAGTGCGGAAAGGCCCTTCGTTTCTTGTTTTCCATTGAAAATCAGCACCTACTTAGCAAGGAGAAAAAAGCTGAAATGTTACAAGTAAAATTTTCAGTCCCACACACCCCCTTCCCCCTTGTCAGAGTTCCAGAACTCCAGCTGATTTCCTTCCTCTTCTTTCTGCAGAGCAGATCTGCTGACAGATCAGAATAGCTACTCTTTTACATTTTCCAGACAGGGTCCTTTTGCATTCCATTGCAACAGAAAGAGTGAAAAAGTAAAAAATATTTTTGAGGGAAGGTTTAGCCCTGTTCCCTTCCATACAAACTAGCTTCTGCCCCTGTCTTGCTTCTTCAGCAAGAAATATATATATATATATATATTTCCTTGAAAAGCTATTTGCTTAAACATGCATTCATATATAACTGTAGAAGGCAAGAGGAGGGAGCAAATTTCCCACCCATCAATATCAAGCTCCCATCCAGTATCACCCTGCCTGTTGCCCGGAACAACAGGATTCCAGCTCCATATGTGGACAAGAAGAATTGAGAATTGTCTGTGGTGTGGATCTCGGGAGGAGGATGTGTGGAGTGAAAAATGGAGGTGACTTCCATCAGCACCATTTAGGGCAGCTAGAAAAGCTTTTAGCTTTCTTTCATGTGAGATGTATAAGCACATAAGAGGAACCCTGCTGGATCAGGCCACAACTCATCTGATCAAAACATCTTGTCTCAGACAGTGGGCCACTAATTGATTCCGGGCATTCACAAGCAGATGACAAAGGCAAAATTTGCTCTTGACTCCCTGCAAATGGCCCTTAGAGGCATCTTGCCTGACTCTCTAGACTAGAGGCAATGTGCAATATTTTGCATTTTGTTATCGCTTTGACTGTATGTGATCGTGGGTAAACTAATCTTTCCCCTGCTGACATTTTTGATGCAATGGGGAAAATACAACTCCCCTAACCAACCGCAGGAAAATGGAAATGAGTAAAAGAGAGGAAGGGGAGGAAGGTGTGCAGGTACTTACTCTAACCTTGGTATATGAGGAAACTAAAAAAACAGGAAGGAAGGAAGGAAGGAAGGAAGGAAGGAAGGAAGGATCTGCATTATTTCTATAATCTGGAATCAAATGTTTTACTCCAGATTATCCAAATAGTGCAAGTTATTATATCCTCAAAGTGCCTTGCAAACTTGGCACAGATGTCCTGAGAGGAAGAGAACATTCTCGCCATTCTTCACTGCCACCACTGCTGCATGATAGTCATGATGGTGCATTTTCAGCTGTTTTGAGTCATGCTTGCTCTGGGATTTATGCCATTTGTGCTTTAGTCATCCACCTACCTGCTTCATTACCCCCAGCTCAGCAGAAATGTCTGCTTGTTTGCGGGCTCCAACAAGCTGACAAGGACCTTTGAGAATGATCACATCAAGACCTTTGAGCGATTCACAGTTCCATTGAGACCAAAGCATGCATAGAAGTACTGTCTCTGTCAGCTTGAAATTCCTCCAAAACATTCAGGAATCCCATAGGCTCCATTAGTCTTTGATTATAAAGTAATTAAAACAGTCTTCTGAATGCTCAGAGAAGGAAGAAAAGGAGCAACAGCCATAACAGATCTGCCCCTTCCCATACACACAGGAATAGGCACCCCAGGTATTCTTCCATATACAGTGCCTGACAGAAGTTCTGTCGCTTATCCATGTTGTTGAA